>CM038672.1:414837260-414842260 GCA_021605145.1 Aegilops bicornis
TATGGTTGTTGTCCGATTGTTCGACTGATTGATTGAATGGAATTGAGTGGAAATTGAAATCCTTTGAAAAGTCGAATTTAAGAGGGAATGAAATGACTTTCCCAAACTTTCCATTTTGCATTTTTGGATCCTAATTGAACCTAAGTTCACTAAAAAATAATTCCAAAAACCTAGAGTGAAGAAGTGACATGACTTCTTCCATTTTGAAATGGAATAGGGTTTTGAAAAAGAGAACCAATTTCATTTGGGAAGTTTTCAAATTCAAAGCTTTATGCAACTCAACATTTTCATGAGGGAAGATAAAATGACTTCTTCAATTATATGAAATAGGACAGTTATAACGAATCAAGTTGAAAATCATTTGAAGGTGCTTTGGAACCTCTCTTCAAATTTTGAGTTTTGAATCAATTTCAAACTTTGGCATGTGGGAAACATTTCAAAAAACTATGCCTCGATAAATACTTGATCAAAAGTATGAGAGGAGCAAAACATGACACTCCAAAAATATTTGTGGAAACAATGCCAAAAGATTTGGATTCAAACCTGAAATTTGGCCTGAATTTGAAAAAATAGATTCTTATGAAATTTGGCTTTTGCCTTTCGGAAAAATGTTCAAACGAGTGTAATGTCTCTGATCATTTTGGTATATATATATTTATATAACCATTTATAGATTGGGTTTTATTTTTTTAGTTTTATTTAAAAGAATAAAGAAAACTCGGCGCTACCAGCACCCCAGCCTGTGCCAGCCTCCTCAGCTGCACTGCCTCACATTATCACTCAAATGAGCCGAGCCAGCCCTCACCTCGCCTCGCCTGGCGCCACGGCCGACCGCCTCCTCCTCACCCTCTCTCACACCAGGCCCCGCCTCTCCTTCCCCGCCCCACGCCACGCCGACGCTGCCGAGATCACCGGATCTCAAGGATCTGGATCTCGATCGCCCATCCCTCCCGATCTCCGACGCACCGGCTATGTGCCGCCACCCTGCACTCTATTCCTCCCGAGACCACGCCGGACCCTCTCCTCCCGCCTGTCGCCGGAGTCTCAAGGCTCTCTCACGCTATTGTTGCCGCTTATCGACTTCGTCTACCCCGACCTCGCAGTCAATACCACCGTAACTCTCCTCACCTCGCAGGCGCGTTTTCCTCGACGAAGTCGCCGGAAGTTCCTCGACGCCTGACGCTGACGACTTTCGCTGCCGCTGCTGCCGCTGGAGTCCGTAGAAGCCGCAAGATCTCCTTCCCTGCCCGACACCTGTATCGATTTACCGACAGAAGTTTCAAGGGGTAGGTTTTTATTTATAAAACCGCTTGCTCCGGACGGTTTAGTTTTAGTTAGGTTTTTTTATTTTTTAGGCCCGGCCTGTTTTAGCAACTCTAGAGCCTGCTTTAGGCTATCTAACGACATTGTATAGGATGATAGGGCTCCATTAGGCCTTTTTCTTTTTGCCTTGATTTTCTGCTTTAATAATAGCTTCGCTTTTCAAAATGTATATCTTTTATTCAAGCTATTGCTTTTGAGTGATTCTTTTTTTGTTGGATTGAAAATTTTATGTAGTTTCTGCAAAATATATATTTAGCTATGCTAAAAATAATTAAAATGCCCTAACATTGTTTTTAGTCAGAATAGTAAATCTGCTTATAATCCTGTAGTTAAAAAAAATTTATTTTGCATGATTCTTTTTGTCATCACTTTATTTTGACATTGCCAAACCCTTAGAAATTAACTCTGGGTATTTTTTAGGATTAATGGGGTCAATAGTTTTAGATGTAATCATATTAATCCTAATTAATTGGCTAGTTCCTGCTTTTCCTAATTAATTAATTAGTAAATTAATTTATGTTTAACTTGTGATTAGCTATTCTAGGTTAGTTTCTGTCATTCTAGTAGATGAACCCTTTATTTATAATTAATAAAAGCCTTAAATTATTTTTTCTAATAGAAACTGGATTAGGCCTAAAATGAGTTTTTGCTAATAGCTTTGAATTAACTCTTTTTGCTCCTAGTTGCTTAGTGAAACCTTTTCTGTTAAGTTAACCTAAAAACCATGATTAGGTTATATTAAGAAATTTTTATTATATAGTAACTATTTTTGTTATTGTTTGAAGTAGGGAAAACTTTTGAGTGGCTCTTATTTGAGTTTTTCTTTTGATTGAGTTTATTACTTGTTGTGTTATGTTACTTTTGTTATGTTGTGTTACAAGATCCTATTGTTATGTGCTTATTATAGTTATTGTCACTTGCCTTGTAGAATTCCCGGAGTGCTAAGATTGCTAACACGTAAACCCTAGTTTTTTTTCAAGATCGGCCAACTGTGCAAGTTCACTTTTGACTACGCTTTTCTTACCTATGTTTTGTATTGCATTTATGGGCACCATTGCAACTAATTCTCAGTAGTGTTATTGAACTCTTGTAGTTGAGTAGTATGCATGAGGTAGGAACCCATCACCAAGCTACAAGCCCGGACGTTATCATCTTAATGCTACGCTTATAGCAGATGGGTTTGGTGGCGAGTGCTCGAGAGTGGTGTGAGAATGGAGGATCTCTACGCCAATGACGACAACTCCATGATGCAATCTGCAACGACCGTGATCTTCAAGACCTCCAAGACTTCAAGACTTTGAGATGGAATTCAATACACACCACCGGGTGAAGGACGTTGGACGGGCACTCTGAGAAAACCAAAGTGGTTAACCGGATGTATGGAGAAGCGCCATGACATCTTGCTAAAGCTTCACCTGCACTCAAAGAGAGACTAAGAATACTTCATGCCCGGAAGCCACCCAGTGCAAACCGCTAAGTCATTATGGGCTCGGGCTTGGTCGACCTTAGTTGTGACTGGGCCGACGGCACTAGCGTATGTAGAATGATGGTAGGATTGGATGGGTACGGACAAGAAGCAATGAGGAACTCTTTGAAGACCATGTTTCGTCATCTTGTTCCTCAAACACCTCGGCAAGCGAGAACGTAAGAGAGATGGATCGAATCTTTATGGGTAAAGTGTACAAACCTCCGCAGTAGGGTTATGTAACTTAATCGACAGCCGCGGTCCCTGCTATGCCACATAACCGAGTATCCGGACTTGGATCTATCATGGAACTCTCAAATAATCGGATTGATAACCGAATTGTGGGCGTCAGGCGCGATGATTTCGGCCTATGAGGACATCGGTTCATGGAACCATGTTATGATAGAAACCTTATAGGCTGCAGACTTTCATTTATTCCTTTTGATGGTGAAAATAAAAAATCAGCTTTTTACGCAAACAAAACTCGTATACGGTAGAGCCATGTGCCATATTGCATATAGTATAGTTTTATTATCTGCTTTCTTACACAGTGATCTTGCCGCAGTACATATCTAATGTAATCGTACCGGCACGGTCAGCAACGTATCATGTTGCGTATATTTCCCATTTGAGTAAGAGATATTTATGGCTGTGGTTACGGCTCACACTTCAACTCACTGGCTGGCGCTGATGGGACTTCCACACCCGCTTGATTGTTTCCGCTGACATTATGAGGTATATATCATTTTTAATGTTATTTATACACAAAAGATTGCACTTTGATATACAATACATTGATGTACTGTAGGTGCCAAAGACACTTGATCCAGGATGGCACAAGAATATTGCAGGCTTCGACTGGCCCGAGGTCGGGTCGCTAAAGAGATGGTATCAGAGCACATGCTGGATCAGAGGACGCTACTCTAGAAACTGGAAAGTTTCAGGACAGGGAAATTTCTAAAACTTACTTTCAAAAAGACTCTTACTTTCAATCTTTCTTCTGATTTTATCAAATAGACCCTCTCACCTCAAATAGTTAGAATATACTCTTTATTCTTTGG
Source organism: Aegilops bicornis (assembly GCA_021605145.1). Classification (NCBI taxonomy): domain Eukaryota; kingdom Viridiplantae; phylum Streptophyta; class Magnoliopsida; order Poales; family Poaceae; genus Aegilops; species Aegilops bicornis. The sequence continues at coordinate 414,841,110 of CM038672.1, forward strand.
ATTACCTTGAGGGATCAAGACGCCCAAGAAGGAGATTTAGATATCGGAGAACTGGCGACCCTTCTTCAGTAAAGAGGATTTGACTATGCATTAGAAGAGCTGAAGCTGCAACAATTGAATACTCAAGACTAGAAGAATTTGAAGAATCGTACACTATTTGACCCTTTTAGAAGACTAAAACTCTCAAGTATATACTTACGTTAAATGCGACGATGCAGAGCTGCTATTTGTGAGATGTTTTCAACAAACCCAAATTAAAACCTGCTTTCCAAAAAAACTATTGTTTGTGCTGGTGTGTATATCCCTCCTCACCTCTCTCTCATCCCCACCCAAAACCCTTGAACCCCATATAGATGATGAATGAAGCAATCATATTCTTCGATCAAGACTCACCGGAGGCGCATGGCAAGGGATGCGTAACATGGAGAATCAATTCGGGAACAATTTGGTTTCAAGGAAGTATGAGGTCCAATACCAGACTTCTACATGTAAAAAGTCAACCTGGGTGGAACATGCATCGTCACATGGTGGGATTTAATGGAGCAAGAACTTGGGAGGAATTCAAGAAGACCCCTCAAGAGATCACGCCTTATCCTGGAAGCACCATGATACACCGTAGTCAAACTCTCAGGCTCGCAGGATTTATAGTGAAATAGGGACACACCTGTGAGGAACACAAGGATGGATGCCTTATTATGAGGAGAAATACCCAACAGGAATGCCTAACCAGCAGTGGGACTTGCTTCCTGTGGTGAAGGAACCACCTACTACCTTGCAGGCAAGTGTCACATTTACTCCACTTGCAGCAACAAATTATTCAAGCAGAAGATGGAATGAAGGAAGCCCCTCATGGAAGACCTAGAAGAACCAAGAATGAATGAAAGTGTTGAAGACCCGGATGGAGAAGGTCTACATCAACCCGGGCCGATATGCTGATGGATTCCACACTGCTTGATTGTTTCACCGACATAAGGGGAGGTATATATCATTTTACGTTATTTATACATGTGGATTGCACTTTGATATATATATCGATGTAATCAGAAAAGCAAAGATACATCGATTCAGATGGCATAAAGAATATTGCAGGGTCAATTTGCCCTCGAGGCTCGTCGCCAAAGAGATGGTATATGCAGCAATATGTTGACTGT
>CM038672.1:414847260-414849760 GCA_021605145.1 Aegilops bicornis
AAATAATAACAACAACAAATAAATAACAATAAATAAATAAATAACAACAACAAATAAATAATAAATAACAACAACAAACAAATACAACAATAAACAAATAAAGTCAATAACAATAAATAACAAATAAACAATAGAATAATAACAACAACAATAACAATAACAATAACAACAATAAATAACAATAAATAACAGAATAAATAAGCAACAAAGAAGTTAATAAACAACAACAACAACAACAATAACAACAACAACAACAACAACAACAACAAATAAATAACAACAACAACAACAAATAACAATAAATAACAACAATGTTAATGTTAAAGAACATAACAACAAATGTCAAATAACAACAACAACAACAAACAACAATAACAACAACAATAACAACAACAACAACAACAACAACAACAAATAAATAAATACAATAAATAACAACAAATAAATAACAACAACAACAACAACAACAACAATAATAAACAACAACAACAACAACAACAACAACACAACAACAATAACAAATAGAATAACAATAACAATAACAAATAACAAATAATACAACAATAAATAACAACAAATAACAACAACAACAACAATAACAAGAATAAATAAATAACAAATAACAACAATAAATAAATAAATAACAACAACAACAACAACAACAACAACAACAAATAACAACAACAACAACAACAATAATAAATAAATAAATAACAACAATAACAATAACAACAAAGTAAATAATAATAACAATAATAACAATAATAATAAATAACATAATAAATAAATAAACAACAATAACAACAATAATAATAAATAACAATAAATAATAATATAATAAAGAATAAATAAATAACAACAAGAATAAGGAATAAATAACAATAAATAAATAAAGGAACAATAAAGTAACAGCTTGAAAGAATAAAGAATAATAGAATAATATAGAAATAATAGAAGTAAATAACAAGAAAATAAAGTAAATAAATAAATAACAAAATAAATAAATAACAACAAACAAGTATAAATAAAGGCAATAACAACAAAAAACAATAAATAACATACATAACAATAATAGCAATAACAACAAATAGGAAGAATAATAAATAAAGAAGAATAAGAACATAAACAACAAGAACAACATACAACAACATAAATAATAAACAATAATAACAAATAAATAAATAATATAAATAATAATAAATAATAACAATAATAAATAATAAATAGTCAACAATAACAATAACAAATAACAATATAAATAAATAAATAATAATAATAACAATAACAATAAATAAATAACAATATACAATAAACAACAATAAACAATAACAATAAATAATAACAAGAATAAATATAACAATAAATAATATTGTTAATAACAATAACAATAAATAATAGAAAGCAATAGTGAATAAGAAACAACAACAAATAACATAGAACAAGAAATAAGAAGTAAAGAATAAATAACAATAATAAAGCAGAATAATAAATAACAATAAGTAGCAAAGAATAAATAAATAACAAATAAATAAATAACAATAACAACAATAACAACAACAATAACAACAACAACAATAACAACAATAACAACAACAATAACAACAAATAACAATCAATAAAATAACAACAATAATAAATAAATAACAAATATAAAATAACAATAAATAAACAACAACAACAACAATAACAACAATAAACAATATAACAAGAAGAACAAAGGTAAACAAAATAAAAACAATAACATACATAACATAACAACAAATAACAAATAACAACAACAACAACAACAACAACAACAACAACAACAACAACAACAACAAATGTTATTAATAGCAGCAAATAAATGTGTTGAATGCTAAATAAATAACAACAGACAAATAGCATAATAAAGTAGCAACAATAACAACAAGTAATACAACAATGTTGAATGTTAACATAATATAATAATACTAATAACAAATAACAAATAAATAAATAACATAAATAACAACAACAATAAATAAGAACAACAATACAAGAATAAATAAATAATATAATAATAATAATACAAGAATAACAACAAATAATACAATAACAATAAATAATAATAAATAAATAATAAATAAATAACAAATAACAACACATAAATAAATAATAACAATAAAGAATAAGCAGTAGAACAATAAATAAATAAATAACAAATAACAAATAACAACAAATAACAATAACAATAACAATAAACATAAATAACAACAAACAATAAATAACAACAACAACAAATACAACAACAATAAATAAATAACATTAAATAACAACAAAATAAATAAATACATATCAATAATAACAGCAATAAGAGAGAAGAAGAGTAGAAAAGAAGTGCAAGAAGAATACCAATAAATAACATCAATAAATACACAAATAAAGGCAATATCAATAAATAACAAACAATACAATAAATAACAACTACAAATAACAACAAAAACAACAACAACAAATAACAACAATAACAACAATAAATCAA
>CM038672.1:414854760-414859760 GCA_021605145.1 Aegilops bicornis
AATAACAACAACAACAACAACAATAACAACAACAAATAACAACAACAAACAACAACAACAATAACAATAACAACAACAACAACAAATAAATAACAACAAATAAATAACAAATAACAAATAAATAACAACAACAACAACAAACAATAACAACAACAACAACAAAGAATAATAGCTGAAAGAAGGAAGAAAGAACAAATAAAGAAAGTTAATAACAACAACAACATCAACAAATAACAACAAATAACAAATCTAATAAATAACAAATAAAACAACAAATAACAACAACAACAACAATAACAACAACAAATAACCAACAAATAAATAAATAACAACAATGGCAAATAACAACAAATACAACAACAAACAACAAATAAACAACAACAACAACAATAACAACAACAACAAATAAATAAATAAAAACAAATAAACAACAATAAAATAAATACAAACAACAACAAATAACAAATAAATAACAAATAACAACAATAAATAACAAATAAATAAGCAAATAAATAAATAAATAACAACAACAATATTAATAATAAAGAATAAATAAATGTAAATAAATTAAAGAACAATAATACCAACAATAACAATAAATGTTTAAATAAACAACAAACAACAACAACAAATAACAACAAATAAATAAAATAAACAATAACAAATAAATAAATAAATAAATAACAACAAATAAATAAAATAAATAAATAATAACAATAACAATAAATAAATGAAGAAGAAGGAAAGAAAGAAGAATAAAGCATCAATAAATAAATAAAAAATAAATAAATAAATAAATAAATAAATAAATAAATAAATAAATTAAATAAATAACTAAATAAATAAATAACAACAACAACAATAAATAACAACAACAATAACAATAACAACAAATAAATAAATAAATAAATAATAACAACAACAATAACAAATAAATAACAACAACAAAAACAAATAAATAAATAAATAAACAAATAAATAACAATAAACAACAAATAAATAACAAATAACAATAAATAACAACAACAACAATAAATAAATAACAATAACAACAATAAATAACAATATAATGAATAAATAAAGAAAGAATAAAGAAACAATAATAAATAAATAAATAACAAATAAATAACAATAATAAATAAATTAATGAAGAAGTGAAAGAATAAAAGAAGAATAAAGCAAAGAATAAATAAATAATAACAACAATTAACAACAATAGAATAAAGAATAAAGAAAGTGAATAAGAAAGAATAATAACACTAAATAATTCAAATAAATAACAACAATAAATAAATAAATAAATAAATAAATAAATAACAAATAAATAAATAACAAATAAATAAATAATAAATAAATAAATACAATAACAAATAAATGTAAACAACAATAAATAAATAAATAAATAACAACAAATAAATAAATAAATAAATAAATAAACAACAACAACAACAACAATAACAACAATAACAATAACAATAAAGAAGAATAAAGACTCAATAAAGAAAGAATAAAGAAAGAAATAAATAACAATAAAGAATAAATAAATAAAGAATAAAAGAATAAATAACAACAATAACAAATAAATAAATAAATAAATAAAGTAAATAAATAAATAAATAAATAAATAATAAATAAATAACAATAAATAATAATAAAGAATAAGAAAGAAATAAAGAAAGGAATAAGAAAGGAACAATAACAAATAAATAACAACAAATAAATAAACAATAAATAAATAAATAACTACTTACTACAATAAATACAAATAAATAAATAAATAAATAAATAAATAAATAAATAAAACACAAATAAATAAATAAATAAATAAATAAACAACAACAACAAAGAATAAACAACAACAAATAAATAAATAACAACAACAATAAATAAATAAATAAATAACAATAACAACAAATAATTCAATAATAAAACAACAATAAAAGACCAAATAAAGAAATAAACAAGAAATATCAAATAAACAACAACAAATAACAACAACAAATAAACTGTCAAATAAATAACAAATACCAACAACAACAATAACAACAACAATAAATAAATAAATAAATAACAACAAATAAATTTTAAACAACAATAATAAATAACAAATAAATAAATAATAATAAATAAATAATAAATAAATAACAATAAATAAATAAATAAATAACAAATAAATAAATAAATAATACAATAATAAATAAATAAATAAATGTAAATAAATAACAACAACATAAATAACAAATAAATAAATAAATAATAATAAATAACAAATAAATAACAATAACAATAAATAACAATAAATAAATAAATAAACAACAAATAAATAAATAAATAAATAAATAAATAAACAACAACAAACAAATAACAACAACAAATCAAATAAATAAATAACAACAAATAAATAAATAACAATTAAACAACAAACAAATACAACAACAACAACAAATAAATAAACAAATGTCACAACAACAACAACAACAAATAAACAAAACAAATAAATAAATAACAAATAACAAATAACAACAAATAACAATAAATTAAACAACAACAACAACAACAACAAATAAATAACAACAACAAACAACAACAAATAAATAAATAAATACAACAACAACAACAACAACAAATAAATAACAACAACAACAAATAAATAAATAAACAAATAAATAAATAAATAAATAAATAAATAACAACAAATAAATAAATAACAACAACAACAACAACAACAACAACAACAAATAACAACAAATAACAACAACAACAACAACAACAACAACAACAATAATAACAATAACAAATAACAACAACAACAACAAATAACAAATACCAACAAATAACAACAAATAAATAACAACAACAACAACAACAAAGAAATATCAAAGGAAGAATAAAAGCAGTTTAAATAAATATAGTTTAAATACAATAATTCAAATAATAAATAAACAAACAACAACAACAATAAATACAACAAACAACAACAACAAATAAATAAACAACAACAACAACAACAAAATAACAACAAATAAATAACAACAACAAATAACAATAACAAATAACAAATAAATAACAACAAACAACAAAGAACAAATAACAACAACAACAACAACAAATAACAACAAATAACAATAAATAAATAACAAATAACAACAACAACAAATAACAACAACAACAACAACAACAACAACAACAACAAATGTCAAACAACAAATAACAACAACAACAACAAATAAATAAATAACAAATAAATAAATAACAACAATAAATAAATAAATAAATAACAATAAATAAATAAATAACAATAACAAAATAAATAACAATAACAACAACAACAACAACAACAACAACAACAAATAAACAACAATAAACAACAAATAACAAATAAACAAATTAAATTGGAAATAAATAAATAATAAACAACAACAACAACAACAACAACAAATAAATAACAACAACAAATTAAATAAATAAATAAATAAACCAAATAACAATTAAATAAACAAATAAAATAAATAAATAACAACAACAACAATAAACAATAAATAAATGTTAAATAAATAACAGTCAAATAAATAAACAACAACAACAACAAATAACAACAAATAAATAACAACAACAACAAATAACAATAACAACAACAACAAAATAAATAACAATAATAAATAAATAACAACAACAATAACAATAAATAAATAAATAAATAAATAACAATAAATAAATAAATAACAACAATAAATAAATAAATAACAATAAACAACAACAACAAATAAATAACAATAAATAACAACAACAACAACAACAACAAATAACAACAAATAAATAAATAACAACAACAACAACAACAACAACAACAACAAATAACAACAACAACAACAACAACAACAACAACAACAACAACAACAACAACAACAACAACAAATAACAACAATAAATAACAACAATAAATAAATAAATACAACAACAATAACAACAATAAATAAATAAATAAATAATAAATAATAAATAAATAAATAACAACAATAACAATAAATACAAATAAATAACAACAACAACAAATAAATAAATAAATAAATAAATAATAATAATAAATAAATAAATAAATAACAACAATAAATACAAATAAATACAACAATAATAATAAATAACAATAAATAAATAAATAAATAAAATAAATAACAACAACAAATAAATAACAATATACAACAATAAATAAATAAATAAATAACAAATAAATAAATAACAAATAAATAATAACAATAAATAACAATAACAATAACAATAACAAATAACAATAACAAATAAACAACAACAACAATAACAACAAATAAATAACAACAATAACAACAACAACAAATAACAACAACAATAAATACAATAACAACAAATAACAATAACAACAACAACAATAACAACAACAAATAAATAAATAAACAACAAATAACAACAACAACAACAAATAACAAACAACAACAAATAACAACAACAACAACAACAAATAACAACAACAACAACAACAACAACAACAACAACAACAACAACAACAACAAATAAATAAATAATAAATAACAATAAATAAATAACAAATAAATAACAACAAATAAATAACAACAACAAATAACAAATAACAATTGTAAATAAATAAATTGCAAATAAATTAACAATAAATAACAACAAATAAATAATAATAACAATAACAACAAATAAATAAATAAATAAATAACAAATAAATAATAACAAACAAATAAATAACAAATAACAACAACAACAAATAAATAACAACAACAACAACAACAACAAATAAACAACAACAAATAAATAACAAATAAATAAATATAAAATAACAACAACAAATAACAACAACAACAAATAAATAAATAAATAAATAAACAACAACAACAACAAATAAACAACAACAACAACAACAACAACAACAACAACAACAACAACAACAACAACAACAAATAAATAAATAACAACAACAATAACAACAATAAATAACAATA
>CM038672.1:414864760-414872260 GCA_021605145.1 Aegilops bicornis
CATATTATTCCCTCTCAAATATTTTTATAGGAAAAATGTTATGAAGATAATTTAAATAAATCCAATGATCCTATTTTCAAGATTTGGAAAAATCCCAAATATGAAAAATAATGAAACTTCCAACTTCTCCCGAGGGTCCTTGAGTTGCGTGGAAATTTCTAGGATCGAAAAATGCAGAAAATATGATATGCATGATGATCTATCGTATAACATTCCAAATTGAAAATTTGGGATGTTACAAACCTACCTTCCTTAAGATGAATCTCGCCGAGATTCGGGTTGGCTAGAAAATAGGTGTGGGTGGTCCTACAAAACTTCCTCTCTTCCTGTGTGGTTTCATCCTCAGCAGTGGTGGCTCCAACGAACTTTGCAAAACTTGATAACCTTGTCATGGGTAACTCTCCGGCATAATCGAGAATCTTAACCGGTTTTTCCTCATATGTCAAGTCATCCTTCAAATCAATTAAGCTTCCAATGGTACCGTGTCTCTTAATGGTACCTCTCGCTATCTCGGGTGACATTTCTTCAATCGAGAAACATGGAATACATCATGAACTCCTCGACAAATTCCTTCCGGTAATTCCAACTTATACGCGAATCTCTCCCATGCGTTGCAAAAATCTTATACGGTCCAACTAAACGGGTGCTAACTTTCCTTTAACTCAAAACGCTAACTCCTCAAGCGGGGATACTGAGATATACTGTTTCAACTTCATACTCAATCGCTGGCGCTTTGAATTTGCATAGTTTTTGTTCGGATCGGGCTATCTTGGAGCTCGTTTCAATCAACTTAACTTTCTGTTCGCATTTAATCAAATTGGTCCGAACAACCGACGCATCTCCGCCGCCCCATAACAATGGTGTCCTCGCACCTTCTTCCATACAAAGCTTCAAAAGGTGCCATCTTCAAACTGGTTTGGTAATCGTTGTTGTAGGAGAATTCCGCAGATACGCAAATTATCATTCTCAGCAGATCCATAATCTAGGGCACAAGTTTCAGCATGTCCTCCAAAAATTGATCGACTTTCCTGCTCTGTCCATCGGGTTCAGGTGGAAAGTCGTATCAATTCCACCCAGTTCCCAATGTTTCCTGCAATCGGTTCCAAAATTTCAAGTAAATTGCCGTTCTTCGTTCGACACAATGCTTCTCGAACTCCGTAAGCATACAATTTCGTCATGTATATCTTTGCCAACTTAGCAATCGCTATAGGTAGTCTTGATCGAATGAAATGGGCTACCTTGGTCAAACGGTCGACTATGACCCAAATCGAAATCATATCTCTAACGAAGTCTTTGGCAATCTCTGATAAAATCCATGCCTAGTTTATCCCACTTCCATTCGGTATCGGCAATGGTTGTAACAACTCCGGTCAAGCTTCGATGTTCAGCCTTTTACTTTCTCGACATACATCACAAATCGCTACATACCCAAGAATATCCTTCTTCATTCGTCCACCGTAAGGTATTCTTCAAATCCAAATACATCTTGGTATTTCCTGGGTGAATCAATAGGGTGAATCATGGGCTTTTGTAAAATCAACTTCCCGATCTCTCGGGTCATTGGGCACATAAACACGGTCTTCAAACCATAAGGTATCGTGGCTCGCCCCTCACGTAAATCCTTTAGCTTTTCCTTTGCTCATTTTCTCCTTTATAGAGGAAACTTCCTTATCCCGCCTTTCCTCGGGCCTCTCGATTTTGTCCATTAGTGTCGATCGAATCTCCAATGTTGCTACATAGCCTCTCTGAACTATTTCCAAACATAGCCTCAAGGTCCTCGCCTAACTCATTGGGTATTCTCCCATCATTAGGTATTGACGTGGTTTCTTACGGCTCAATGCGCTCGCTAAGACATTAGCCTTCCCGGGTGATAATGCAATCTCATGTCATAATCCTTGATAAGCTCTAACCATCTCCTTTGTCCGAGATTCACCTTCTGGTGAAGAAGATGTACTTCAAACTTTGTGATCCGTATATACTTCACAATGATTTCCAATGAGAAAATGTTCCATCGCCTTCAAGGCATGCACAACGGTCGTTAACTCCAAATCATGAGTGGCATAATTCAACCATGAGGCTTAAGTTGTCGTGAAGCATGCTAAACAACTCTTCCTTCCCGCATAAGCACCGCCCAAGTCCTCGCCGTGAAGCGCCGCAAATACACCTCATAATCCTTAGTTTGATCCGGCAAAGTATCAAACCGGTGAGGTAACCAATCTTTTTCTTCAATTCCTCGAAAACTTGCCTCACAAGCCTCAATTCATATGAATTTATTTTCCTTCTTCAACAATTCTGTCATAGGCTTAGCAATCCTTGAGAAATTTCAATGAATCTTCGTAGTATCCTCGCGAGTCCAAGGAAACTCAATCTCTCCAACGGTCGCTGGTGCTTCCCATTTGGTTACGGCCTCAACTTTCGTGGGGTCAATCGCTATCCCTTCTCCGGAAATAACATGTCCGAGAAATCCAACTTCCTTTAGTTAAAACTCACATTTGTCAACTTGGCATACAACCGGTGTTCCCCGCCCAAAACCAATCGCAGAATGTTCCTTGTGTTCCTCTTCATTCTTCGAGAAATCAAAATGTCATCAATGAACACCACGCATTTAACTTATCCAAAAAACTCCATAAACACTTTGTTCATCAAAGTTCATGAAATAGGTTGCGTTAGTCACCCAAATGACATAACGGTATACTCAGATAGTCCATATCTCGTGGTAAACGCTGTCTTGGGTATGTCTCGCCTGCCCCGAATCTTCAATCGATGGTACCGATCGCAAGTCGATCTTGGAAAACACCTTGGTTTCTTGCAAGTTTATCAAACAGATCATTTATCATAGGTAGTGGGTACTTGTTCTTGATTGTTACTTCATTTAATCCACGGTAATCAACAAACCATTCTTAACGATCCATCCTTCTTCTCCACTAGCAAAACGGGTGATCCTCAAGGTGAAGAGTTTGGGCGATAAAACCTTTTATCCAAAAGTTCCTTAATCGCTTCTTGATTTCGGCCAAATCTCGTGGCCGGCATCCTATACCGCCGCTTCGATATAGGGCCTGCTCGGCAACAACATCAAAAACTCAATGTCTCTATCCGTGGCATTCTCGGCAACTCTTCCGAAATACATCGTGAAAATCCTTCACCATCGGTACTTCTTCCCGCATCACCCTCGATAAGAAATTAACTTGTGCTCTCCTCGCTCGTGCCGTGATACGCATTTCTAATCCTTCTTCCTTCCGTGTGGTGAGCAAAATTGACTTTGTGGTACAGCCTATGTTTCCTCCATACTTTGATAACCAATCCATTCCTAATATCACATCCAATCCTTGGGATTCCGTAACTATTAGGTCCGAGGGGAAAACATAGTGTCCAATCCTTAGTGGCAAATGATCACACCATTTACTAGCCATGTACTGCCTCCCGTGAGGTTACTAGCATGGGTGACCTAAGGGCTTGGGTTGGTAACTTGTACTTATCCACAAATCCCCTTGATATGTATGAATGCGATGCACCAAAAGATCGAAAAGAACAACCGCAGTAAATGACTTAACCAAAAACTTACCGACATCGTGACGGGCTGATCTTCAACCTCCTCCACTTCAATGTGGTTCACCTGCCCTCTATTGAAAGGGTTGGGCTTCTTTCCAGAGCTTCCATTGCCATTTCCATTCTCGCCTTCTCGATACTATTTGCATAGTGCCCACCTTATGCACTTAAAGCAAGTAACATGACTTAGGTCTACTTTTGGATGGTGTTGACGGGTTGGTGCGATTCCGTCTGCTGTTTCCTCCATTCCCGCTCCCATTCTTGGTGCCGTTATGGTTATGCGAATTTCCTCCTCCATGGGTATGTCAAAATCAATTCCTGATTTAAGCGGTATAACGAGGTTTCGCCGAAAGCCCAGAGTTATACTTCCTTGCCCATACTTCCGCTATGGGTTCTCAATTTGTCGCCGCTTTCCTTCAATCATGAGGGCTCGGCCTACTAACTCCCGGTAGTTGTTGAAACTTGCTACCATCAACGGCATGTCGAACTCATCATTCGGGCCCTTCTAGAAACTTCTCATGCTTAGTCGCATCCGTGAAAGCAACGCTATCCGGGGCATAACGCGTTAATTTACTAAAGTCATCCACGCATCGCCAACAGCCTTCCTCCTTGGCGAAGTTGCGAAACCCACGCTTCTTCATGGCCATAGCTCGCACGAAACATGGGTGCGGGCGTAAAAGCTTGTCAAATCGATCCCATGTGATGTTGTTCATGTGGTAAGTGGTCGCGGAAATTCTCCCACCATGCCGCTGTGGGTCCTTCGTCGGCGCGCCGCAAACTTCACTCTTTCTCCATCCGTGCATCCCGCAAAGCGGTCAGCCCTTCCTATCTTATGGAGCCACCATCTGCTACTATTGGCTCGGTGCTACCGGGAATACACCGCGGGTTTAGTCTAAGGAAACGAGTCGATGATCCGCAGGTGGTGGTGGTGGCGGTGGGTTGTAGTTGTTGTTGTTGTTGCCCGGTTCTCGCACTCAATGTTTGAACTGTGGTATTCTCGCCGCTGAATCAATTGGGTGATCTCCGGCGGAAAACAACCGGGGTCGCGGCCTCGAGGCATCTGATGGGTTTAGAAAAGATGAGAATTTAGAATAGAATGAGGTCTAAGGGGAATCACTACCCAAAATGCACATGAGCAAATGCACACAAAATCACTTCATTCAATCAAACAAGGCTTACAACGGTCTAACTATCGCAAAAGTGCGGTACTAGAATGTTTACATGGAGGAAATACTACTAATATGTGGGGGACTTCTACTAATTTGAACCGTGGAAGACTCCATAATGTTCCGCCCAGCTTCGCCTTCAAAGTCGGGTTCACTTGGATCCGAATCGGTGTTGTCGATGTTGATGTAGTCGCTGGGTGATTGACATACCGGTCTTCATTCCCGAGCGCCAACTTCTTCTTCTTGAGTTCTTCAATCTCAGACTTAAGATCGTTATTGTGTCTTGCTAGAGCTACGATCTCGCCCATATAGTCTCTTGCGAAGTTGTCTTGAGTTCTTCTTCAAGCTCGATGATCCTTCCTTTTGCATTTTGCAACTCCAACATATCATTGCACATCCGGGTTCTCCGGGCGCCGAATGTGCCGGTTTAACTCCCGGATAAATGCTGCAATGGATCTATCCTTCTTGGTGTTGACGATTTCCCATTTGTCGCCCTCAAGGCGTCCGCAATCGGGTAGATTGTGTCCTTGAGGTCTTCTTTGGTAAACTTCTCCAATGCGCCCCATGGTGATGTGAGCTGCCATGCTCTTTCCTGCACTCCAAGTTGCTGCAATCAAAACACTATCTATAGGCTTGGTGATTGGGGCGAATGTCCTTCCCGAACGTGAGCATGAATCTTCCAGCCTCTTCAAAGCGGAGTGGCGCTGAAAGTTCCGGTGAAGCTTGGTAATCCAATGTTCGTGCATTTGGTAACTTCCTTCAAGTGAAATCCAAAAGGTGTGCCTTCATCCGGTTGGGTGTACTTGATCTTCAAGCGTCTGTCATCCTAAAGAGAGTAGAAAAGATGAGGAGTTAGAAAATGAGAAGAGAGTAGTGATCTATGGCTTTATCTTAGTGGTCGTGGTCCTATAGTCGGGCCAGGTGCTCGATACCATTCTCTCGTCATGACTGCATTCAATGGATCCAACAGCCTGCATCGCAAGGTCATCCTCGATCAAGAATGCCGATACAAAGACAAAGATTTCAAGGATTTATAGCAGAGTAGCAATCACACACTTATTACATCATTGTCCACAAGGGAACTTAATACAATAATATGGCTTAAGGCCATCTAATAATAACAATGAAGGTTTGGAAAACGAGTGAGTCCATCAACTCCAAATGCCGCATCAATCGAGTATAGAACCACAACCTAACATCTTACTCGTCGTTCTAAAAGTCTCTGCAACATGAAAAGTTGCAGTTCTAAAAACGGGTCAGCACATGGAATATGCCGGCAATGTAACACGAAAGAGCAATGAAGCAATGAGCCTACACTACATGCATATATGGTCGGGTGGTAAGGCTCTCTACCGCTACATTTTTGTAAAAGCCAATTTTTCCCTACATCAAAGGAATAATTTTATTTAACTATCATGGTGGTTGTTAAACATTGAAGATGGTTGACAAAGGCCCTCAATCCCAATTAAAAAGTACTCATTAAAAACCCAATAACTTTATTATTAGAAGTAACATGTTGAGATTCACATGATAATCAAGTACTAGATACTCAAGATTTGTCCATAACCGGGGACACGGCTAATCATGATTAGTTTATACACTGGCAGAGGTTTATGACTTTTCACCACAAGACTCGATCGCCTCCCGCTTGGTTCTCGTGACTACATGGTGTTTGAGAGACGGATGACCGAGACATAGTCTTTCGTAAGCGCTAGCACCTTACATGTGGGTAGACCGCACTCAACCTACATCCCCACATCGCCTAGCCTACCCGTAAGAGTTCGCACAACTTAGTCAACTACGCCAGAGCCCATAATTGGCTTGTGGCTGCACACGGAAGTTTCTAGTTTGAATAATCTCATGATCCCTTAGAGCCCGGTGGCGGTCCAAGAAATACAGCAAAATCTCGATAGAAACCAGTGCCTCAATCCACCCAGATGTGTGTTTAGGTTGCCACCTTAGATAAACCATTAATTAACAATCTCACATCTGTCATGGATATTCACTCACCCAATCCACGCCTACTAGCATAGCATGGCATAATCAAGCAAACGAGAAGTAACTCCCAAGGTTTCATAAGTAAAACAGTAATAGGTACTACCTCAATCTACTTCCTATCCCACAATTTGATTAGATCCTAATCATGCAAGTGTTTGAGGGCTTGATCTAATGCAATAAAACTGGGTAGTAGAAAAGGTATGATCAAAGTGTTACTTGCCTTGTCGATGATCCGCGAGTCCTAGAGATTCAAGCAACAAGCGAAGACCGGTGATCTAACGCAGCATAAACAACAAGCATACAATAAGTACTCATCTAATGCACAGTGGAAATCTCGAATAAAAGATCTAACCAGATAGTTCAACTTAAGAACCCCGTGGCAAAAAGAATCGAATCAAATAAAGCATCGAAAGTGGAACTCGAGAGAGAACGACTCGGCTTAGCAATCTGAAATTAGGTCAAAATTTCATAGTAGCAAAACTCGTGGAAAATAGGTTAGTCGGAACGGCGGTTTCATATTTAAACTCCGTGCGCTTGAATCACCCGATTCGATAAACGAGCAAGAAATAAAACAGATTTGAAAAATCAATCGTAAATCGAATCTGAAAAATAACGGATTAAATCCGATTTAAAAGAAAAACGCATTTAACGGATTAAATAACGGACGCTCGTTAATGTAATTCAATCCAACGTAACGCTGTTTATCGGGTTTAACGGTTCGTGAACGTCATAAATAAGAAAACCAAAAAAATAAAACTTATTCAGGTTTTTAAAAAACCAACATCTTTTT
>CM038672.1:414884760-414912260 GCA_021605145.1 Aegilops bicornis
TGGTACTGTGTCTCTTAATGGTACCTCTGCTATCTTGGGGTGACATTTCTTCAACTGAGAAACATGGAATACATCATGAACTCCTGACAGTCCTTTTGGTAATTCCAACTTATACGTTAACTTCTCCCATGCGTTGCAAAATCTTATACGGTCCAACTAAACGGGTGCTAACTTTCCTTTAACTCCAAAACGCTTAACTCCTCAAGCGGGATACTCGAGATATACTGCTCAACTTCATACTCAATCGCTGGCGCTTTGAATCGGCATAGCTCTTTTGTCCGGATCGGGCTATCTTGAGCCTGCCTCGAATCAACTTAACTTTCTGCTCGCATTTAATCAAATCTGGTCCAACAATCGACGATCTCCAGTTTCGGCCCCATAACAATGGTGTCTCTGCACCTTCTTCCATACAAAGCTTCGAAAGGTGCCATCTTCAAACCGGTTTGGTAATCGTTGTTGTAGGAAAATTCTGCATACGGCAAATTATCATCCCAACTAGATCCATAATCTAGTGCACAAGCTCTCAAAGATGTCCTCCAAAATCTGATTGACTCTCTCTCCTGGCTCCATCGGTCTGGGTGGAAAGTCAGCATCAATTCCAATCTAGTTCCCAATGTTTCGCGTAACCGGTTCCAAAATTTCAAGTAAATTGGGTTCCTCTGTCGGATACAATGCTCCTCGAACTCCGTAAGCATACAATTCTGGTCATGTATATCTTTGCCACTTAGCACCGCTATAGGTAGTCTTGATCGAATGAAATGGGCTACCTTTGTTAAACGGTCGACTATAACCCAAATCGAGTCATATCCTCGAACGGGTCTTTGGCAATCCTGTGATAAAATCCATGCCTAGTTTATCCCACTTCCATTCGGTATCGGCAATGGTTGTAACAATCCCGCCGGCTTCGATGTTCTCGCCTTTACCTTCTCGACATACATCGCAAATCGCCACGCATTCGCAATATCCTTCTTCATTCCGTCCACCGTAAAGTATTCTTCAAATCCAAATACATCTTGGTATTTCCGGTGAATCGAATAGGGTGAATCATGGGCTTCTTGTAAAATCAACTTCCCGATCTCCGGGTCATTGGGCACATAAACACGGTCTTCAAACCATAAGGTATCGTGGCTCGCCCTCACGTAAATCCTTTAGCTTTTCCTTTGCTCATTTTCTCCTTTATAGAGGCAACTTCCTTATCCGCCTTCCGGGCTTCTCCGATTTTGTCCATTAGTGTCGATCGAATCTCCAATGCTGCTACATAGCCTCGGAACTATTTCCAAACATAGCTCTCGAAGGTCCTCGCTAACTCATTGGGTATTCCTCCCATCATTAGGGTATTGATGTGGCTCTTACGGCTCAATGCGCCCTGCTACGACATTAGCCTTCCCGGGTGATAATGCAATCTCATGTCATAATCCTTGATAAGTTCTAACCATCTCCTTTGTCTCGAGATTCAATTCCTTCCGTGAAGATGTACTTCAAACTCTTGTGATCCGTATATACTTCACAATGATTTCCAATGAGAAAATGTCTCCACGCCTTCAAGGCATGCACAACGGTCGCTAACTCCAAATCATGAGTGGCATAATTCAACTCATGAGGCTTAAGTTGTCGTGAAGCATACGAAACAACTCTTCCTTCCCGCATAAGCATCGCCCAAGTCCTCGACGTGAAGCGCCGCAATACACCTCATAACCCTTAGTTTGATCTCGGCAATATCAAACCGGTGAGGTAACCAATCTTTTCTTCAACTCCCGAAAACTTGCCTCACGCCCTCACCCATATGAATTTATTTTCCTTCTTCAACAATTCTGTCATAGGCTTAGAAATCCTTGAGAAATTCTCAATGAATCTTCGTAGTATCCTCGCGAGTCCAAGGAAACTCCGAATCTCTCCAACGGTCGTTGGTGCTTCCCATTTGGTTACGGTCTCAACTTCGTGGGGTCAATCGCTATCCCTTCTCCGGATATAACATGTCCGAGAAATCCAACTTCCTTTAACCAAAACTCACATTTGCTGAACTTGGCATACAACCGGTGTTCCCTCGGTTTCTCCAAAACCAATCGCAAATGTTCCTTGTGTTCCTCTTCATTCTTCGAGAAAATCAAAATGTCATCAATGAACACCACGATTTAACTTATCCAAAAACTCCATAAACACTTTGTTCATCGTGTTCATGAAATAGGCTGGTGCGTTAGTCACCCAAATGACATAACGGTATACTCGTGATAGTCCATATCTTGTGGTAAATGCTGTCTTGGGTATGTCCTGCTCGAATCTTCAATCGATGGTACCTCGATCGCAAGTCGATCTTGGAAAACACCTTGGCTCCTTGCAAGCGATCAAACAGATCATTTATCATAGGTAGTGGGTACTTGTTCTTGATTGTTACTTCATTTAATCCACGGTAATCAACAACCATTCTCAACGATCCATCCTTCTTCTCCACTAGCAAAACGGGTGATCCCCAAGGTGAAGAACTTGGGCGATAAAACCTTTATCCAATAGTTCCTTAATCGCTTCTTGATTTCCGCCAAATCCTGGCCGGCATCCTATACGGTCGCTCGATATAGGGCCTGCTCTCGCAAATTCGATCAAAAACTCAATGTCTCTATCCGTGGCATTCCCCGGCAACTCTTCCTAAATACATCAGGAAAATCCTTCACCACCGGGTACTTCTTCCTGCATCACTCGATAAGCAATTAACTTGTGCTCTCCTCGGCTCGTCGCCGTGATACATACTTAATCCTTCTTCCTTCCGTGTGGTGAGCAAAATTGACTTTGTGGTACAATCTATGTTTCCTCCATACTTTGATAACCAATCCATTCCTAATATCACATCCAATCCTTGGGATTCCGTAACTATTAGGTCCGAGGGGAAAACATAGTGTCCAATCCTTAGTGGCGCCGATCACACCATTTACTAGCCATGTACTCGCCCCCGTGAGGTTACTAGCATGGGTGACCTAAGGGCTTGGGTTGGTAACTTGTACTTATCCACAAATCCCCTTGATATGTATGAATGCGATGCACCAAAGATCGAAAAGAACAACCGCAGAAATGACTTAACCAAAAACTTACCGACATCGCATCGGGCTGATCTTCAACCTCCTCCACTTCAAGGTGGTTCACCTGTCCTCTATTGAAAGGGTTGGGCTTCTTTCCAGAGCTTCCATTGCCATTTCCATTATGGCCTTCTGGACAGTCATTTGCATAGTGCCCGCCTTGCGGCACTTAAAGCAAGTAACATGACTTAGGTCTACTTTGGATGGTGTTGACGGGTTGGTGCGATTCTCGTCTGCTGTTTCCTCCATTCCCTGCTCCCATTCTTGGTGCTGTTATGGTTATGCTAATTTCCTCCTCCATGGGTATGCAAACCGAATTCTGATTTAGGGGTATAACGAGGTTTCGCCGAGCTCCAGAGTTATACTTCCCTTGTCCATACTTCCGCTATGCGTTCTCAATTTGTCGCCGCTTTCCTTCAATCATGAGGGCTCGGTCTACTAACTCTCGGTAGTTATTGAAACTTGCTACCATCAACGGCATGCCGAACTCATCATTCAGTCCTTCTAGAAACTTCTCCGCTTAGTCGCATCCGTAGCAACGCCATCCGGGCATAACGTGTTAATTTACTAAAGTCATCCACGCATCGCCAACAGTCCTTCCTCCTTGGCGTAAGTTGCGAAACTCACGCTTCTTCATGGCCATAGCTCCCGGCCAAACATGGGTCAGGCGAAAAGCTTGTCAAATCGATCCCATGTGACAAAGTTGTTCACCGGGTAAGTGGTTGTGAAATTCTCCCACCATGCCGCTGCGGGTCCTTCGTCGATGCGCCGCAAACTTCACTCTTTCTCCATCCGTGCATCCCGCAGCGGGTCAGCTCCTTCCTATCTTGCGGAGCCGCCATTCGCTACAATTGGCTCGGTGCTACCGGAATACACCGGCGGTTTAGTCTAAGGAAACGGGTCGATGATCCGCAGTGGTGGTGGTGGCGGTGGGTTGTTGTTGTTGTTGTTGTTGCTCGGTTCGCACCAATGTTTGAATCGTGGTATTCTCGCCGCTGAATTAATTGGGTGATCTCTGGCGGAAAACAAATCCGGGTCGCTGCCCTGAGGCATCTCGATGGGTTTAGAAAAGATGAGAATTTAGAATAGAATGAGGTCTAAGGAAATCACTACCCAAATGCACATGAGCAAATGCACACAAAATCACTTCATTCAATCAAACAAGGGTTTACAACGATCTAACTATCGCAAAAGTGCGGTACTATAATGTTTACATGGAGGGAAATACTACTAATATGTGGGGGACTTCTACTAATTTGAACCGTGGAAGACTCCATAATGTCCGCCCAGCCTTCGCCTTCAAAGTCGGGTTCGCTTGGATCCGAATCGGTGTCGCCGATGTTGATGTAGTCGCTTGGGTGATTGACATACGGTCTTCATTCCCGAGCGCCAACTTCTTCTTGAGTTCTTCAATCTCAGATTTAAGATCGTTATTGTGTCTTGCTAGAGCTACGATCTCGGCCCATATAGTCCTTGCGAGTTGTCTTGAGTTCTTCTTCAAGCTCGATGATCCTTCTTTTGCATTTTGCAACTCCAACATATCATTGCACATCCGGTTCTCCGGGCGCCGAATGTGCCGGTTTAACTCCCGGATAAATGCTGCAATGGATCTATCCTTCTTGGTGTTGACGACTTCCCATTTGTCGCCTCGGCGTCCGCAAGAATCTGGTAGATTGTGTCCTTGAGGTCTTCTTGATAAACTTCTCCAATGCGCCCCATGGTGATGTGAGCTGCCATGCTCTTTCCTGCACTCCAAGTTGGTGCACCGAAAACACTATCTATAGGCTTGGTGATTGGGGCGAATGTCCTTCCCGAACGTGAGCATGAATCTTCCAAATACCCTCTTCGTGCGCAAGAGTGCTGAAAGTTCCGTGAAGCTTGGTAATCCAATGTTCGTACTTGGTAACTTCCTTCAAGTGAAATCCAAATCGTGGTGCCTTCATCCGGTTGGGTGTACTTGATCTTCGCGTCCGTCATCCTAAAGAGAGTAGAAAAGATGAGGAGTTAGAAAATGGGAAGAGAGTAGTGATCTATGGCTTTATCTTAGTGGTCGTGTCCTATAGTCGGCTGGTGCTCGATACTATTCTCTGTCGCGACTGCATCTCGAATGGATCTAGCGCTCTATACTCGCTGTCATCCTCGATCAAGAATGCCGACAAAGACAAGATTTCAAGGATTTATAGCAGAGTAGCAATCACACACTTATTACATCGTTGTCCACAAGGGAACTTAATACAATAATATGGCTTAAGGCCATCTAATAATAACAATGGAAGGCTTGGAAAACGAGTGAGTCCATCAACTCCAGCCGCATCACCGAGTATAGAACCACAACCTAACATCTTACTGTCGTTCAAAAAGTCTCGCAACATGAAAAGTTGCAGCCCGAAAACGGGTCAAGACATGGAATATGCCGGCAATGTAACACGAAAGAGCAATGAATGAATAAGCCTATACTACATGCATATATGGCTGGTGGTAAGGCTCTACGGTTACATTTTTGCGAAAAGCCAATTTTTCCCTACATCAAAGGAATAATTTTATTTAACTATCATGGTGGTTGTTAAACATTGAAGATGGTTGACAGCATCCTCAATCCCAATTAAAAAGTACTCATCAAAAACCCAATACATTTATTTTAGAAGTAACATGTTGAGATTCACATGATAATCAGGTACTAGATACTCAAGATGTCCATAACCGGGGACACGGCTAATCATGATTAGTTTATACACCGCAGAGGTTTGGCGACTTTTCCCCACAAGACTCGATCGCCTCCGCTTGGTTCTCGTGACTACATGGTGTTTGAGAAACGGATGACCGAGACATAGTCTTCGTAAGCGCTTAGCACCTTACATGTGGGTAGACCGCACCAACCTACATCCCCTACATCAGCTAGTCTGCCCGTAAGAGTTCGCACAACTTAGTCAACTACGCCAGAGCCCATAATTGGCTTGTGGCTGCACACGGAAGTTTCTAGTTTGAATAATCTCATGATCCCTTAGAGCCTGGGTGGCGGTCCAAGAAATACAGGCAAATCCTCGATAGAAACCAGGTGCCTCAATCCACCCAGATGTGTGTTTAGGTTGCCACCTTAGATAAACCATTAATTAACAATCTCACATCTGTCATGGATATTCACTCACCCAATCCACGCCTACTAGCATAGCATGGCATAATCAAGCAAACGAGAAGTAACTCCCAAGGTTTTCATAAGTAAAACAGTAATAGGTACTACCTCAATCTACTTCCCATCCCACAATTTAATTAGATCCTAAACATGCAAGTGTTTGGGGTTTGATCTAATGCATAAAACTGGGTAGTAGAAAAGGTATGATCAAAGTGTTACTTGCCTTGCTGATGATCCGCGAGTCCTAGAGATTCGAAATAACAAGCGGCGCACCGGGTGATCTAACGCAGACAAACAACAAGCATACAATAAGTACCCATCTAATGCACAGGAAATCTCGAATAAAAGATCTAATCAGATAGTTCAACTTAAGAACCCCGTTGCAAAAGAATCGAATCAAATAAAGCATCGAAAGTCGGAACTCGAGAGAGAACGACTCGGTTTAGCAATCTGAAATTAGGTCAAAATTTCACAGTAGCAAAACTCTGTGAAAGTAGGGAAATCGAACGGCGGTTTCATATTTAAAACTCAGCGCTTGAATCACCGATTCCGATAAACGAGCAAGAAATAAAACAGTTTTAAAAATCGGATCGTAAATCGAATCAAAAATAACGGATTAAATCCGATTTAAAAGAAAACGATTTAACGATCTAAATAACGGACGTTCGTTATCGTAACTAATCCAACGAACACGTTTATTGAAACGAACGGTTCGGTGAACGTTCGTTAATTAAGAAAACCGAATAAAAATAAAACAATCTAGGTTTTAAAAAACCTAACATTTTTTTTAAATAAACCGATCGGGTTTTTTCGCGAAACCGGTTCAAGGGGGGCGGCGAGGTCGGCTACCTGGGGCTCTTCACGGGCGAGGTCCCATGGGGCTCCTGAAGCGGGTCCGCGGGTCGGGAGGGGCTCCGGCGGCGGGGTTCGCTGCCGGGCGGGCGTAGGGGCGGCGTCGGGCGGCTCCACAAGCGGCGGGTTCGCTTGAAGCGGGCGGCGGGTCGAGGTGAGGGAGAGGGGGGGCGGCGGTGGTTATAAAGGGGGGGTTGCTTTGGGAGGGGGGCAAGGGAGGCCGGGTCGAGGCGGGACTCGGCGGCCATGGCGATGAGGCGCGGCGTGGAGTCCGAGCGGGCGGCGGCCATGAGAGAGGAGGAGGTGGGCTGGGGGCGCTGGGTCGGGCCTGGCTGGTCACGGCAACAAAGAATAAAGAACAACAACAACAACAACAACAACAACAACAACAACAACAACAACAACAACAACAACAACAACAACAACAAATAACAACAACAACAACAACAAATAACAACAACAACAAATAAACAACAACAACAACAACAACAACAACAACAACAACAACAACAACAATAACAACAAAATAAAAAGAATAAATAAACAACAACAACAAATAACAAAGAATAACAACAACAAAGAATAAATAACAACAAAGAATAACAACAACAAAGAACAATAACAACAA
This sequence comes from Aegilops bicornis, assembly GCA_021605145.1. Classification (NCBI taxonomy): domain Eukaryota; kingdom Viridiplantae; phylum Streptophyta; class Magnoliopsida; order Poales; family Poaceae; genus Aegilops; species Aegilops bicornis. Next base: position 414,892,436 of record CM038672.1, read on the forward strand.
TAACAAAGAACAACAACAAAGAACAACAACAACAAAGAATAACAACAACAAATAAACAACAACAAAGAATAAATAACAAAGAAGAACAACAACAAAGAATAACAACAATAACAAAGAATAACAACAACAACAACAACAACAACAACAACAACAACAACAACAACAACAAATAAATAACAACAACAACAACAACAACAACAACAACAACAACAACAACAACAACAACAACAACAACAACAACAACAACAACAACAACAACAACAACAACAACAACAACAACAACAACAACAACAACAAATAACAACAACAACAACAACAACAACAACAACAACAACAACAACAACAACAACAACAACAACAACAACAACAACAACAACAACAACAACAACAACAACAACAACAACAACAACAACAACAACAACAACAACAACAACAAATAACAACAACAACAACAACAACAACAACAACAACAACAACAACAACAACAACAACAACAACAACAACAACAACAACAACAACAACAACAACAACAACAACAACAACAACAACAACAACAAATAACAACAACAACAACAACAACAACAACAACAACAACAACAACAACAACAACAACAACAACAACAACAACAACAACAACAACAACAACAACAACAACAACAACAACAACAACAACAACAACAACAACAACAACAACAACAACAACAACAACAACAACAACAACAACAACAACAACAACAACAACAACAACAACAACAACAACAACAACAACAACAACAACAACAACAACAACAACAACAACAACAACAACAACAACAACAACAACAACAACAACAACAACAACAACAACAACAAATAACAACAACAACAACAACAACAACAACAACAACAACAACAACAACAACAACAACAACAACAACAACAACAACAACAACAACAACAACAACAACAACAACAAATAACAACAACAACAACAACAACAACAACAACAACAACAACAACAACAACAACAACAACAACAACAACAACAACAACAACAACAACAACAACAACAACAACAACAACAACAACAACAACAACAACAACAACAACAACAACAACAACAACAACAACAACAACAACAACAACAACAACAACAACAACAACAACAACAACAACAACAACAACAACAACAACAACAACAACAACAACAACAACAACAACAACAACAACAACAACAACAACAACAACAACAACAACAACAACAACAACAACAACAACAACAACAACAACAACAACAACAACAACAACAACAACAACAACAACAACAACAACAACAACAACAACAACAACAACAACAACAACAACAACAACAACAACAACAACAACAACAACAACAACAACAACAACAACAACAACAACAACAACAACAACAACAACAACAACAACAACAACAACAACAACAACAACAACAACAACAACAACAACAACAACAACAACAACAACAACAACAACAACAACAACAACAACAACAACAACAACAACAACAACAACAACAATTTCAATTTGGTATGTTATACAATAGGTCATCATGCATATCATATTTTCTCGCATTTTTCCGATCCTAGAAAATTTCACTAACTCAAGGACCCTCGGAGAGAGTTGGAAGTTTCATTATTTTCATATTTGGGATTTCTCAAATTTTGAAAATAGGATCATTGGATTTATTTAATTATCTTCATAAAGTTTTTCCTATAAAAACTTAAGAGAGGGAATAATATGACTTTCCCAATATTTAGGAAAAAATGAAGATATTATAAATAAAAAAAATTGGTTTTGGAAGATTTATTTTGCTTAGGCAAAAATGAGCATTTTAAAAAAAAAAATGCATGTTTGCCGTTTTTAAAGTTCATTTTGTTCGACTCATTTTTACGAGTCGGGAAAAATTTATTTTATTAAAATCGGAGTTCGTTTGGTATTTTTTTTTAATCCGTTTTGTTTTGTTTTAAATAAAAAAATCGCCCCCATCGGGCCAAGGCCCACTGCCCACCAGCCGCCTGCCCACCTCCTCTCCTCCTCTGTCTCCCGTCACAAGACGCCTCACGCCTGGGATTCCGGTCCCGACCACGCCTGCCCCTTCCCAAGGCGCTGAGCCCCCTTCTATTTATACCGCCTCGCTCCTCACCTCGAGTCGCCGCCCGCCCTCAGCCGACGCCGACCAAGGACGCCACGCCTGACGTTGCCACCACGACCCGCCGACCCTGGACCCCGCCACAAGACCGGAGCCTCGGCTGAGCCCCGCCGACGAAGCACCAGAGGTAGCCGCCGCCGCCCCGTTCCGATCTAGTTTTCTCTAAGAAAACCCGATCCGGTTTTTTTTCGAGATGTTCGGTTTTTATTCCAAAACCTTAGATGGTTTTAATTTTTCGGTTTTCTTAATTAACGAACGTTCACCGAACCGTTCGTTTCAATGAATGTGTTCGTCGGATTAGTTCTGTTAACGAACGTCCGTTATTTAATCCGTTCGTCGTTTTCTTTTAATCGGATTTAATCCGTTATATTTTCAGATTCGATTTCCGATCCGATTTTCAAATCTGTTTTATTTCTTGCTCGCTTATCTAATCAGTGATTCAAGCGCTGGAGTTTCGTTATAAACCGCCGTTCGACTAACCTACTTACACGTAGTTTTGCTACTGTAAAATTTTGACCTAGTTTCAGATTGCTAAACCGAGTCGTTTCTCTCGAGTTTCGACTTTCGATGCTTTATTTGATTCGATTCTTTTGCAACCAGGGTTCTTAAGTTGAACTATCTGGTTAGATCTTTTATTCGAGATTTCCCCGTGCATTAGATGAGTACTTATTGTATGCTTGTTGTTTGTCTGTGTTAGATCACCCGGAGTGCGCCGCTTGTTACTTCGAATCTCTAGGTCTCGCGGATCATCAGCAAGGCAAGTAACACTTGATCATACCTTTTCTACTACCCAGTTTTATGCATTAGATCAAACCCTCAAACACTTGCATGTTTAGGATCTAATTAAATTGTGGGATGGGAAGTAGATTGAGGTAGTACCTATTACCTGTTCTATTTATAAAACCTTGGGAGTTACTTCTACGTTTGCTTAATTATGCCATGCTATGCTAGTAGACGTGGATTGGGTGAGTGAATATCCATGACAGATGTGAGATTGTTAATTAAGGTTTATCTAAGGTGGCAACCTAAACACACATCCGGGTGGATTGAGGCACCTGGTTTCTATCAGACTTGCTGTATTTCTTCGGACCGCCACCTGTGCTCTAAGGGATCATAAGATTATTCAAACCGGAAACTTCCGTGTGCAGCCACAAGCCAATTATGGGCTCTGGCGTAGTTGACTAAGTTGTGCGAACTCTTACGGGTAGGCTAGCTGATGTAGGGGATGTAGGTTGGTACGGTCTATCCACATGTAAGGTGCTAGCGCACGAAAGACTATGTCTCGGCCATCCGCTTCTCAAACACCATGTAGTGCGAGAACCAAGCGAAGGCGATCGAAGTCTTGTGGGGAAAAGTGCTAAACCTCTGCAGAGTGTAAAAACTAATCATGATTAGCCGTGTCCCCGGTTATGGACATCTTGAGTATCTAGTACTTGAATATCATGTGAATCTCAACAGGTTACTTCTAATAATAAAGTTATTGGGTTTTAATGAGTACTTTTTAATTGGGATTGAGGATGCTGTCAACCATTCTCAATGTTTAACAACCACCATGATAGTTAAATAAAATTATTCCTTTGATGTAGGGAAAAACCAGCTTTATGCAAAATGTAAATCAGAGAGCCTTACCACCAGCCATATATGCATGTAGTATGGGCTTGTTGCTTCATTGTTCTCTATGTGTTACATTGCCAAAGATATTCCATGTCTTGACCCGTTTCGGGCTGCAACTTTCACGTTGCAGAATTTTCGAACGACGAGTAAGGTGTTAGGTCGTGGTTCTATACTCGATGATGCCGATGGAGTTGATGGACTCACTTGTCTTCCAAGCCTTCCGCTGTTATTATTAGATGGCCTTAAGCCATATTATTGTATTAAGTTCCCTTGTGGACAACGATGTGATAAGTGTGTGATTGCTACTCGCTATAAATCCTTCAAGTAATCTTGTGTGGTGTCAAGATTATCGATCCAGGATGACCACGAGCACGTAGACTTGATCCATTTGGGTCCGGTCGCCAGAGAATGGTATCGAGCACACGCCGATCGTAGGGACACGACCACTAAGTTAAAGCCATAGATCACTACTCTCTTCCCATTTTCTAACTCCTCATCTTTTCTACTCTCTTTAGGATGACGGACGCGAAGATCAAGTACACCCAACCGGATGAAGGCACACCTTTTGGATTTCACTTGAAGGAAGTTACCAAGCACCGAACATTGGACTACCAAGCTTCACCGGACTTTCAACGCCACTCTGCTCAAGAGGAGCTGGAAGATTCAAGCTCACGCCCAGTGAAGGACATTCGCCCCAATCACCAAGCCTATAGATAGTGTTTTCGATTGCACCAACTTGGAGTCTGGAAAGAGCATGGCAGCTCACATCACCATGGGACGCATTGGAGAAGTTTATCAAGAAGACCTCAAGGACACTATCTACCAGATTTATGGACGCCGAGATGACAAATGGGACATCACAAGACCAAGAAGGATAGATCCATTGCGGTGTTCATCCAGAGTTAAACCAAAGACATTCGACGCCAGGAGAACCAGATGTGCAATGATATGTTGGAGTTGCGAGAATGCAAAGGGAAGGATCATCGAACTTGAAGAAGAACTAAAGACAACTCGCAAGGACTATATGGACGAGATCGTAGCTACGGCAAGACACAATAACGATCTTAAGCACGAGATTGAAGAACTCAAGAAGAAGTTGGCGCTCAGAATGAAGACCAAGATGTCGATTGCCCAAGCGACTACATCAACATCGACGACACCGATTCGGATCCAAGTGAACCCGACTTTGAAGACGGTCGAGCAGACATTATGGAGTCTTCCACCGGTTCAAATTAGAAGAAGTCTCCCACATATTAGTAGTATTTCCCCCCCCCCATGTAAATATTATAGTACACGCACTTTTGCGATAGTTAGATCGTTGTAAGCCCTTGTTTGATTGAATGAAGTGATTTTGTGTGTATTTGCTCATGTGCATTTGGGTAGTGATTCCCCTTAGACCTCATTCTATTCTAAATTCTCATCTTTTCTAAACCCATCGATGCCTCCGAGACGCGACTCGGATTTGTTTTCCGCCAGAGATCACCCAACCGATCCAAAGAAGGTAATACCACTGATTCAAACATTGGTGCAGAACCAGGGCAACAACAATAACAACCCACCACCACCACCACCACCTGCGGATCATCTGACTCGTTTCCCTAGACTAAACCCGCCGGTGTATTCCAGTAGCACCGAGCCAATTGTAGCAGATGACTGGCTCCGCAAGATAGGAAGGGAGCTGACCACTGCAGGATGCATAGATGGAGAAAGAGTGAAGTTTGCAGCACATCAGCTTGAAGGACCCGCAGCAAGACATGGTGGGAGAATTTCACGACCACTTACCTCAGAGACACCGTCACATGCGATCAATTTCAGCAAGCTTTCCGTGACCGCCCATGTTTCAGCAGGAGCTATGGCCATGAAGAAGCGTGAGTTTCGCAACCCACGCCAAGGAGGAAGGACTGTTGGCACAAGACGTGGATGACTTTAGTAAATTAGCACGTTATGCCCCGGATGACGCTATACCGATGCAGCTAAACAGAGAAGTTTCTAGAAGGATCTGTAGAAGCGACCCGACCTCGACGGTCAAGCCTACGTATTCTTGTGCCATCCTCGGATCAAGATGTCGGCACACACAAAGACATCAATGTATATATCAAAGTGCAATCACATGTATAAATAATGTAAACCGATATATACCTCATAATACTCAGTGAAACAATCAAACGGGTGTGGAGTCCCATCAACGCCATCGGCAGGTTGAGTGTAGACCGTAACCTGCACCGTATTCTTACTCGTCGAGGAAAATATACGCAACATGATACGTTGCAGCCGTAGGTCGATTACATTGAATGTACCGCAAGATCACAACATGAATAAACAGATAATAAACTATACTATATGCGGTATGGATTTATGGCTCTGTATCTGAGTTTTGTTTGCGTAAAAGCTGATTTTATTTTCCCTACATCAAAGGAATAAATGAAATCTGTATTATGGAGTTTTCTATCATGACATGGTTCCACCAACCGATGTCTCATAGCCCAAAATCATCATATGTTGCCCACAATTAAGTTATCAATCCGGTGTTGAGAGTTCCGAGATAGATCCAAGTCCAGAGGCTCAAATTGTCCGTGAATCGGGGACACGGCTAATCGATTAGGTTATAACCCTCCGCAGAGGTTTGTACACTTTACCCGCAAGATTCGATCCCTCTCTTTACGTTCTCGCACTTCGTGGTGTTTGAGAACAAGATGACCAAACATGGTCTTCCAAAGAGTTCCTCGACCACCGTCGGTACTCAACCCATCCTACCGTAGTTCTACATCCGCTAGTACCGTCCCCAGCCAGAGTCACAACTAAGGTCAACCAAGCGAGCCCATAATGACTTGCGGTTGCACAGTAAGCTTCCGGCATGAAGTATTCTTCCGTCTCTTTGGGTGCAGGTGAAGCTTTCCGCAAGATGTCATGGCGCTTCTCCATGCATCCCGCCAACCACCGGTTTCTCCAGGTGCCGTCACAACCGCCCTTCACCCAAAGAGTGTGTATTGAATTCTTGTCTCGAGTCTTGAAGTCTTGAGGCCTTGAAGATGCAGTCCTTGCAGCTTTCATCATGGTGTTGTCGTCATTGACGTAGATCCTTCATTCTCACACCACTCTCGAGCACTCATACCAAACCCCGCCTACTATAGCGTAGCATTAAAATAAATAACGCCCCGGCTTGGTAACAGGTGATGGGTTCCTACCTCATGCATACTACTCAACTACAAGGATTCAATAACACTATCGAGGGGTGGTTGCAAGGATGCCACTAAATGCAATAAAACATAGGTATGAAAGCAATGATCAAAGTGAACTTGCTCGGTGATGTTGACGAAGAAGAATTATCGTTCTCAAGAAATAACTTGATAGACTACTCGTCACTCTCTGATGAAATCTATATAACAAACATATCATTCACATAAGCACTCACACTAACAATCAAAACAAAAGAGAGAGCGAATAAGAATCCAAAGGAACTTCAAATAAAACTAGGGAGTCTTCTTCTACAACATTCACAAAAATAGTTTTGTCTAACGGAAAATAAAACACTAAAATAACAGAGAATAAAATATAAATTTAGTTAAGACAAAAAAATAAAGTATTTTTTTCATAAAGCTATTTTGAAAGTATTTTCAATTGGGAGTTAAAACAGTAGAGAAATCCATTGCAAGTTATTAGCGAACTTGAATTGATTTCACGATAACAAAATAAAAATAAATATAAAAACTTGTTGAACACCTACTGTTTAACTAATAGAAACCAAACATAAACTTTCTGAAATATAAAATAAAATAGTTTAAAAACAACTATAGAAAAAGAAGTAGCTATTATTCAATAGAACTAAAACAGAATTTGTTTTACATGAAACAATAAGCTAAAATACTCAAACAATTTTGAACTTTTTACCACTGGTAAATATGATCACTAGTGATCAGTAGAAAAAAGAATCAAATAAAAATCTATTTTTAAACTCCCGGAATAAGCAAAACAAGCTTTAATTCAAATCTGATCTAACTCAATTTTTATAAATCCAAACATAGACAAATTATATATTTTTGGAAACTACAAGAAAATTGTGATCTAACGCAAAAAGAATCAGCATCATTGGACTTCTAGATCAAAAGTTATAAGCTAAACAAGAACGGAACTAAATCTGTTACGGAAATAAATCTGAAAACGAAAAAAAAAAACAACAAGGGAGTTACCTGTACGTGAGGCAGAGATGGCAGGAGGAGACGGCGATGTGGAGGGCTGCTCCGGCGAGGGGGCGAGGTCGCCGACGAGGGTGGGGGTGGCGGAGGAGGGGGTCGGCGCTTGGGGAGGTGGCGCTGGGCGATGGGGAGGTTCCAGGAGAGCTCCTGGTGAGCTGCTTCTAGGCAGGAAAAGGAGGACGATGGCGAGGTGGCTACGGGCAGGGAGGGGGCGTGGTGATGGGAAAAATGGAACGAGGAGAGGGAGGGGGTTTTATAGGCGGTCTCGGGAGGCGCTGGGATGGAAAGACGAGGGAGATCGGGAAGGTGGAGTTTCCTGTCTCCATGGATATGGAAAGCTTCTGTAACGTGAGAGGAAACAGAGGAAGGAGATGATCTCTTGTTGGGCTAGAATAGGAAAGTGCTTAATGGGCCAGCAGGTTTTTCCTAATAAAACCGATTCCATTCCTATTTTAAAAATTAGGAAACTAAAATAATAAAAAGGAAATCAAATCAATTCGGAATAAAGAGTTTTTATATACTAAAATTATCAGAAAAATAAAATGTAGATGATGAGCATTATTCCACGGCCAAAATAAAAACTTAAAAAAATGTTTTTCAGAAAATCCCTAAAGGCTTTATTTCTTTTTGCAAATAATTTTTAAATAAAAACTTTGGTTTTTCTTGGCTCAAATATTTTCAAAAATGCCCCTGATTTTGGAGGGTCATTTTCCTCCGCTCTTTCTTGCTTGCAAGAATTTATTTTTCGGGTATTTCTCGGGAAGAAAAATAGAGAAGCAAGTGCAAATATTTGAAAGAATTAAATTGCAAAACTCCGCTCAAATTCTTTATAGTTGAAGAAGTCATGTCATCTTCTCTCATTGATTTTAATAGGATGAATTTGAATTTACCGGAGAAGGGAAAGTCATTTTATTCCTCTCATTCAAAAGTTTTTGAAAAGGTTCAAATTTCACTCAAGTTTAATTCACTCAAGCAAACAAACAAACAATTCAATTAATTATATTAACATTCCAAAATTTAGAATTTTGGGATGTTACAAACCTACCACACTTAAAATGAATCTCGTCCTCGAGATTCGAAGAGGCTAGCAAGAAAAGGTTAGGGGTTGGGGTCTTCTAGCAATTGTTTTGGTCAGAAAGGTCAGGGGTGCTACCACGCTTAAAAACAAGGTCATGGTTCCAATAAACTCAGATACTTCCTCTGGAGGGCTGAAAATGTATGTCCCTTCACATATCTTACAATAGCTCCTTCATTAAAGCTCTTCTGCCAGAAGTATAGGGTGTTCCTCAAAATCTTGGGTCGGTGTGTCAAAGTTGAAGTTCGTCCGAGGTTGGATCTTCTTAGCTGATAGGTCTGTGTCCATTCTAGACAACTATCGAAACACTCATGGTGGTCTACCATTAATGGTTTCTCCTGCAGAAACGGGTGCAGGTTGAACTTCACCGTATATCCTACGATTGGCAACGGTTGCTGTAAAGGGTTCCATCGTACTACCATTCTATGGTTTTATGGCTTATCATGTCGACACTCTTCTAAGGTTTTCAAGGCTCTCGATTTTCCATCAACATATGATAGTTCATGATAGAAGTCTCCGGTATGGGGGCCAGTCCATCCTGCATTTGAATCATTACCACATACGTAAACAGTGAATCACGTATTCTAACACTTGGGCATACTCACAAGCATTGCAGAAATTTCTCTTGTTCTCGAACTGGTTTCGAGTAAATCCATGGTTTCCGCAAGCCAAACAAAACATCTATTGTTACTTCACCACTCTCAGGTTTTTGCGTAACCTTCTGGGTGTGTCCTATTTCTCCGCAAATCTTGCAGGCACAAGGTTTACTTCTTGGTGTATCATTGTGCTTCCGGATAAGACGTGATCTCATCAGGGTCTTCTTGAATTCCTCCCAAGTTCTAGCTCCTTTAAATCCTTGCATGGATTGATGCATTCTCCACCAGGTTGCAGCACTTTCTCGTAAGAAATCTTGAAGAGCGTATTGGACCTCATACTTCCTTGAAACCAAATTGTTCCCAAGTGATTCTCCATGTTCTGCATCCATAGCTCTGCCTCCGGCTGAGTCTTCGGTCCAGAGAATATCAGTCCAACTTCATTCATCATCTATGGGGTTCAAGGGTTTCAAGGTGAGATGAGAGAGAGGTGGGGAGGGATATACACACAATACAAACAATAGTTTTTTGATGAAACAAGTTTTACTTTGTGGCTGTCGGAAAACATCAAACAAATGACAGCTCACACATAAATGCATCTAACGTAAGTGTGTAACAGGTTTGGTCCTCTAACGGTCAAATAATTCTTCCGATTCTTCAAGTCGTTCGAAGTCTTCAACTGGTGTAGCTTCAACTCTTCTAATGCATGGTCAAATCCTCTTTACTCAAGAGGCCATCGGTTATCCGATATCTTGTCCTTCTTGGAGCGGCTTGATTGATTCTTCATGTGGTCAAAAGGAAAAGGGTATATCCTAACTATTTTGAGGTGAGATTGTCTATTCGATAAAATCGTAAAAGATGAGAAGTAAGAGTCTTTTTGTAAATAAAGTTTTAGAGATTTCCTGTCCTAGGGCTTTCCGGTTTCTAGGGTCACGTCCTACAATCAACATGTGCTCTGATACCAAATCTATAGCGACCCGACCTCAGACGGTCAAGCCTCTGTGTTACTATGCCATCCCTGGATCAGTATGCTGGCACACACAGTACATCAATGTATATATCAAAGTGCAATCACATGTATAAATAATGTAAACTGATATATACCTCATAATACTCAGCGGAAACAATCAAACAGGTGTGGAGTCCCATCAACGCCATCGGCAGGTTGAGTGTAGACCGTAACCCTGTACCGTATTCTTACTCGTCGAGGAAAATATCTGCAACATGATACGTTGCAGCCGTGTCGGTCAGTACATTGAATGTACCGGCAAGATCACAACATGAATAAACAGATAATAAACTATACTATATGCAGTATGGATTTATGGCTCTGTATCTGAGTTTTGTTTGCGTAAAAGCTGATTTTATTTTCCCTACATCAAAGGAATAAATGAAATCTGTATTATGGAGTTTTCTATCATGACATGGTTCCACCAACCGATGTCTCATAGCCCAAAATCATCATATGTTGCCCACAATTAAGTTATCAATCCGGTGTTGAGAGTTCCGAGATAGATCCAAGTCCAGAGGCTCAAATTGTCCGTGAATCGGGACACGGCTAATCGATTAGGTTATAACCCTCTGCAGAGGTTTGTACACTTTACCCGCAAGATTCGATCCCTCTCTTTACGTTCTCGCACTTCGTGGTGTTTGAGAACAAGATGACCGAAACATGGTCTTCCAAAGAGTTCCTCGACCACCGTCCGTACTCAACCCATCCTACCGTAGTTCTACATCTGCTAGTACCGTCCCAGCCAGAGTCACAACTAAGGTCAACCAAGCGAGCCCATAATGACTTGCGGTTGCAGGTAAGCTTCCGGGCATGAAGTATTCTTCCGTCTCTTTGAGTGCAGGTGAAGCTTTTCGCAAGATGTCATGGCGCTTCTCCATGCATCCCGCCAACCACTGGTTTCTCCAGGTGCCCGTCAACCGCCCTTCACCCAATAGTGTGTATTGAATTCTTGTCTCGAGTCTTGAAGTCTTGAGGCCTTGAAGATGCAGTCCTTGCAGCTTTCATCATGGTGTTGTCGCCATTGACGTAGATCCTTCATTCTCACACCACTCCTCGAGCACTCATACCAAACCCCGTCTACTATAGCGTAGCATTAAAATAAATAACGCCCCGGGCTTGGTAACAGGGTGATGGGTTCCTACCTCATGCATACTACTCAACTACAAGGATTCAATAACACTCTTGAGGGGTGGTTGCAAGGATGCCACTAAATGCAATAAAAACATAGGTATGAAAGCAATGATCAAAGTGAACTTGCTCGGTGATGTTGACGAAGAAGAATTATCGTTCTCAAGAAATAACTTGATAGACTACTCGTCACTCTCTGATGAAATCTATATAACAAACATATCATTCACATAAGCACTCACACTAACAATCAAAACAAAAGAGAGAGCGAATAAGAATCAAGGAACTTCAAATAAAACTAGGGAGTCTTCTTATACAACATTCACAAAAATAGTTTTGTCTAACGGAAAATAAAACACTAAAATAACAGAGAATAAAATATAAATTTAGTTCAGACAAAAAATAAAGTATTTTTTTCATAAAGCTATTTTGAAAGTATTTTCAATTGGGAGTTAAAACAGTAGAGAAATCCATTGCAAGTTATTAGCGAACTTGAATTGATTTCACGATAACAAAATAAAAATAAATATAAAAACTTGTTGAACACCTACTGTTTAACTAATAGAAACCAAACATAAACTTTCTGAAATATAAAATAAAATAATTTAAAAACAACTATAGAAAAGAAGTAGCTATTATTCGAATAGAACTAAAACAGAATTTGTTTTACATGAAACAATAAGCTAAAATACTCAAACAATTTTGAACTTTTTACCACTGGTAAATATGATCACTAGTGATCAGTAGAAAAAGAATCAAATAAAAATCTATTTTTAAACTCCCGGAATAAGCAAAACAAGCTTTAATTCAAATCTGATCTAACTCAATTTTTATAAATCCAAACATAGACAAATTATATATTTTTGGAAACTACAAGAAAATTGTGATCTAACGCATAAAAAGAATCAGCATCATTGGACTTCTAGATCAAAAGTTATAAGCTAAACAAGAACGGAACTAAATCTGTTACGGAAATAAATCTGAAAACGAAAAAAAAACAACAAGGAGTTACACAGACGTGAGGCAGAGATGGCAGGAGGAGACGGCGATGTGGAGGGCTGCTCGGCGAGGGGGCGAGGTCGGCCGGGCGAGGGTGGGGGTGGCGGAGGAGGGGGTCGGCGCTGGGGAGGTGGCGCTGGGCGATGGGGAGGTTCCAGGAGAGCTCCTGGTGAGCGTTTCTAGGCAGGAAAAGGAGGACGGTGGCGAGGTGGCTACGGGCAGGGAGGGGGCGTGGTGATGGGAAAAATGGAACGAGGAGAGGGAATGGGTTTTATAGGCGGTCTCGGAAGGCGCTGGGATGGAAAGACGAGGGAGATCGGGAAGGTGGAGTTTCCTGTCTCCATGGATATGGAAAGCTTCTGTAACGTGAGAGAAAACAGAGGAAGGAGATGATCTCTTGTTGGGCTAGAATAGGAAACTGCTTAATGGGCCAGCAGGTTTTTCCTAATAAAACCGATTCCATTCCTATTTTAAAATTAGGAAACTAAAACAATAAAAAGGAAATCAAATCAATTCGAATAAAGAGTTTTTATATACTAAAATTATCAGAAAAATAAAATTTAGATGATGATCATTATTCCACTGTCAAAATATAAACTTAAAAAATTGTTTTTCAGAAAATCCTAAAGGCTTTATTTCTTTTTGCAAATAATTTTTAAATAAAACTTTGGTTTTCTTGGCTCAAATATTTTCAAAATGCCCTGATTTTGGAGGGTCATTTTCCTCCGCTCTTTCTTGCTTGCAAGAATTTATTTTCGGGTATTTCTCGGGAAGAAAAATAGAGAAGCAAGTGCAAATATTTGAAAGAATTAAATTGCAAAACTCCGTTCAAATTCTTTATAGTTGAAGAAGTCATGTCATCTTCTCTCATTGATTTTAATAGGATGAATTTGAATTTACGGAGAAGGGAAAGTCATTTTATTCCCTCTCATTCAAAAGTTTTTGAAAAGGTTCAAATTTCACTCAAGTTTAATTCACTCAAGCAAACAAACAAACAATTCAATTAATTATATTAACATTCCAAAATTTAGAATTTTGGGATGTTACAGACTGAATGATGAGTTCAGCATGCCGTTGATGGTAGCCAGTTTCAATAACTACCAGGAGTTAGTAGACCGAGCCCTCATGATTGAAGGAAAGCAAAGAAGAATTGAGAACTGCAAGCGGAAGTATGGGCAAGGGAAGTATAACTCGAGCTCAGCAGAAACCTCGTTATACCCCTAAGTCAGGAATTCAGTTTCAGATACCCATGGAGGTAATTCATAACCATAATGGCACCAAGAATGGGAACGGAAATGGAGGAAGCAATGGATGAATCGCACCAACCCGTCAACACCATCCAAAGTAGACCTGAGTCATATTATTTGCTTTAAGTGCCGCAAGATCGGGCATTATGCCAATGACCGTCGAAGGCCGTAATGGAAATGGCAATGGAAGCTCGAAAGAAACCCAACCCTTTCAACAGGGGACGGTGAACCACATTGAAGTGGAGGAGGTTGAAGATCAGCCGATGCGATGTCGGTAAGTTTTGGTTAAGTCATTTATCGCAGTTGTTCTTTTCGATACTGGTGCATCACATTCATACATATCAAGGGGATTTGTGGATAAGTACAAGTTACCAACCCAAGCCCTTAGGTCACCCATGCTAGTAACCTCACCCGGAGCGGAGTACATGGCTAGTAAATGGTGTGATCGATCGCCATTAAGGATTGGACACTATGTTTTCCCCTCGCACCTAATAGTTCGGAATCCCAAGGATTGGATGTGATATTAGGTATGGATTGGTTATCAAGGTATGGAGGAAACATAGATTGCACCGCAAAGTCAATTTTGCTCACCACACCAGAAGGAAGAAGGATTAAGTATGTATCACGGCAAGAGCCGAGAAGAGCGCAAGTTAATTGCTTATCAGGAGTGGTGCAGGAAGAAGTACCAGTGGTGAAGGATTATCTGATGTATTTCCTAAGAGTTGCCGTGAATGCCACCGGATAGAGACATTGAGTTTTTGATCGAAGCCGCTGCTGTGACAGGCCCGATATCGAAGCGGCATTGTGATGCCCGCATGTGATTTGGCGGAAATCAAGAAGCGATTAAGGAACTATTGGATAAAGGTTTTATACGCCCAAGTTCTTCACCTTGGGGATCACCCGCTTTGCTAGTGGAGAAGAAGGATGGATCGTTAAGAATGGTTGTTGATTATCGTGGATTGAATGAAGTAACAATCAAGAACAAGTACCCACTACCTATGATAAATGATCTGTTTGATCGCTTGCAAGGAGCCAAGGTGTTTTCCAAGATCGACTTGCGATCGTGGTACCATCGATTGAAGATTCGGGAGCAGGACATACCCAAGACAGCATTTACCACGAGATATGGATCATGCACGAGTATACCGTTATGTCATTTGGACTGACTAACGCACCAGCCTATTTCATGAACACGATGAACAAAGTGTTTATGGAGTTTTTGGATAAGTTCGCCGTGGTGTTCATTGATGACATTTTGATTTTCTCAAGAATGAAGAGGAACACAAGGAACATTTGCGATTGGTTTTGGAGAAACCGAGGGAACACCAGTTGTATGCCAAGTTCAAAGAAATGTGAGTTTTGGCTAAAGGAAGTTGGATTTCTCGGACATGTTATATCCGGAGAAGGAATAGCGATTGACCCCACAAAGGTTGAGACCGTGAATCAAATGGGAAGCACCAACGACAGTTGGAGAGATTCGGAGTTTCCTTGGACTCGCAGGATACTACCGAAGATTCATTAAGAATTTCTCAAGGATTGCTAAGCCTATGACTGAATTGTTGAAGAAGGATAACAAATTCTTATGGACTGAGGACTGTGAGGCAAGTTTTCAGGAGTTGAAGAAAAGATTGGTTACCTCACCAGTCTTGATATTGCCAGATCAGACTAAGGATTATGAGGGTGTATTATGACGCTTCACGCCGAGGACTTGGAGCAGAGCTTATGCAGGAAGGAAGAGTTGTTTCGTATGCTTCACGACAACTTAAGCCCCATGAGTTGAATTATGCCACTCATGATTTGGAGCTAGCAGCCGTTGTGCATGCCTTGAAGACGTGGACATTTTTTCTCATTGGAAATCATTGTGAAGTATATACGGATCACAAGAGTTTGAAGTACATTTTTACACAGAAGGAATTGAATCTCAGACAAAGGAGATGATTAGAGCTTATCAAGGATTATGACATGAGATTGCATTATCACCCCGGAAAGGCTAATGTCGTAGTCGACGATTGAGCCGTAAGAGCCACGCCAATACTCTAATGATGGGAGGAATACCCAATGAGTTAGCCGAGGACCTTCGAGAGCTATGTTTGGAAATAGTTCCGGAGGCTATGTAGCGACATTGGAGATTCAATCAACGCCGATGGACAAAATCAGAGAAGCCCAAAAGGCGATAAGGAAGTTGCCTCTATAAAGGAGAAAATGAGCAAAGGAAAAGCTAAAGGATTTCGTGAGGATGACCACGATACCCTATGGTTTGAAGACCGTGTTTATGTGCCCAATGACCCGTAGATCGTGAAGTTGATTTTACAAGAAGCTCATGATTCACCCTATTCGATTCACCCAGGAAATACCAAGATGTACTTGGATTTGAAGAATACTTTCGTGGACCGGAATGAAGAAGGATATTGCAGTAGTATGTAGCAGTTTGCGATGTATGTCGAAAGTAAAGGCGTAACATCGAAGCCAACGGATTGTTACAACCATTGCCGATACCCGAATGGAAGTGGGATAAACTAGGCATGGATTTTATCACAGGATTGCCAAAGACTCGCTCAGGATATGACTCGATTTGGGTTATAGTCGACCGCTTGACAAAGGTAGCTCATTTCATTTCAGTCAAGACCACCTATAATAAAGGTTAAGTTGGCAAAGATATACATGACCAGAATTGTGTGCTTACACGGAGTTCCGAGGAGCATCAGACGGATAGAGGAACCCAGTTTACCTCGAAATTTTGGAACCGGTTGCACGAAACATTGGGAACCCGATTGAATTCAAGACAGCTTTCCACCCACGCACCGATGGGATGACCGAGAGAGTCAATCAGATTTTGGAGGACATCTTTGAGAGCTTGTGCCCTAGATTATGGATCTAGCTGGGATGATAATTTGTCAGATGCAGAATTTTCCTACAACAACAGCTACCAAACCAGCTTGAAGATGGCACCTTTCGAGGCTCAGATGGAAGGAGGTGCAGGACACCGTTGTTATGGGACTAAACCGAGATCGCTGCTTGTTTGGACCAGATTTGATTAAGGAGTCCGAATGTAAAGTTAAGTTGATTTGAGATGTGCTCAAGGTAGCCCAGTCCTGCATAAAAGAGCTATGCCGATTCAAAGCGCCAAAGCGATTGAGTATGAAGTTGGAGACAGTATATCTTAGAGTATCCCCGCTTGAGGAGTTAAGCGTTTTGGAGTTAAAGGAAAGTTAGCACCTGCTTCGTTGGACCGTGATAAGATTTTGCAACGCATGGGAGAAGTTGCTTATAAGTTGGAATTACCGTAAGGACTGTCGAGTTCATGATGTATTCCATGTTTCTCGATTGAAGAAATGTCACCCGAGATAGCAGAGGTACCGTTAAGAGACACAAAGTGCCACCGGAAGCAATTCAGTTGAAGGATGACTTGACGTATGAGGAAAAACCGGTTAAGATTCTCGATTATGCCGGCAGAGTTACCCGCAGCAAGGTTATCAAGTTTTGCAAAGTTCAAGTGGAGCCACCACACCGAGGATGAAGCCACACGGGAAAGAGAGGAAGTTTTGCTCAAGGACCACCTCACCTATTTTCTAGTTAACCCGAATCTCGAGGGCGAGATTCATCTAAAGGGGGTAGGTTTGTAACATCCCAAATTTTCAATTTGGTATGTTATACATTAGGTCATCATGCATAACATATTTTCTCGCATTTTTCCGAACCTAGAAAATTTCACGCAACTCAAGGACCCTCGGAGAGAGTTGGAAGTTTCATTATTTTCATATTTGGGATTTCTCAAATTTTGAAAATAGGATCATTGGATTTATTTAATTATCTTCCTAAAGTTTTTCCTATAAAACTTAAGAGAGGGAATAATATGACTTTCCCAATATTTAGGAAAAATTAAGATATTATAAATAAATCAAATTTGGTTTTTGGAAGATTTGTTTTGCTTAGGCAAAAATGAGCAAAAAAAAATGCATGTTTGCCGTTTTTAAAGTTCATTTTGTTCGACTCATTTTTAGGAGTCGGGGAAAATTTATTTTATTAAATTCGGAGTTCGTTTGGTATTTTTTATTTCGATTAGTTTTGTTTTAAAAAATCGCGGCCAAGGCCCACTGCCCAGCCAGCCAAGGCCTGCCCAGCCGCCTGCCCGCCTCACTCCTCACAAGACGCCTGGCTGGAGGCGCCTCAAGACGCTGCCGCCCGCCTGTCCGGGTCGGACACGAGGTCGCCGCCACCCCGGCCCTTCCCAAGCCTCGCCACCCCCTCTTAAATACCGGCGCCCCTCTCTCTCATCCCGCCGCCGCCTCTAACCCGAGCCCGGCCGAGGACGCCACGCCGCCGTTCCCGCCGCCGGAGCCCTCGTCGCCGCCCTCTCCGACCTCACGGAGCCTCGCTGAGCCCCGCCAATGGGTAAGCCACCGGAGGTAGCCGCCGCCCGCCCGTCCGGTTTTCTCTAAGAAAACCCGATCCGTTTTTTTCGAGATGTTCGGTTTTTTTCAAAACCCTAGATGGTTTTAATTTTCGGTTTTCTTAATTAACGAACGCTCACCGAACCGCTCGTTTCAATGAATGTGTTCGTTGGATTAGTTCTGTTAATCTAACGTCCGTTATTTAATCCGCTCGTCGTTTTCTTTTAATCGGATTTAATCCGCTATTTTTCAGATTCGATTTCGATCCGATTTTCAAATCTGTTTTATTTCTTGCTCGCTTATCTAATCAGGTGATTCAAGCGCTACCGAGTTTCAAGCTACGAAACCACCGTTCGACTAACCTACTTACACAGAGTTTTGCTACTGTAAAATTTTGACCTAGTTTCAGATTGCTAAACCGAGTCGTTCTCTCTCGAGTTCACTTTCGATGCTTTATTTGATTCGATTCTTTTGCAACCAGGGTTCTTAAGTTGAACTATCCGGTTAGATCTTTTATTCGAGATTTCCCCGTGCATTAGATGAGTACTTATTGTATGCTTGTTGTTTGTCTGCGTTAGATCACCCGGAGTGCGCCGCTTGTTACTTCGAATCTCTAGGTCTCGCGGATCATCAGCAAGGCAAGTAACACTTGATCATACCTTTTCTACTACCCAGTTTTTATTGCATTAGATCAAACCCTCAAACACTTGCATGTTTAGGATCTAATTAAATTGTGGGATGGGAAGTAGATTGAGGTAGTACCTATTACTGTTTTACTTATGAAACCTTGGGAGTTACTTCTACGCTTGCTTATTATGCTATGCTATGCTAGTAGACCCGGATTGGGTGAGTGAATATCCATGACAGATGTGAGATTGTAATTAATGGTTTATCTAAGGTGGCAACCTAAACACACATCTGGGTGGATTGAGGCACCTGGTTTCTATCGAGGACTTGCCTCAGTATTTCTTCTGACCGCCACCCGTGCTCTAAGGGATCATAAGATTATTCAAACTGAAACTTCCGTGTGCAGCCACAAGCCAATTATGGGCTCTGGCGTAGTTGACTAAGTTGTGCGAACTCTTACGGGTAGGCTAGCTGATGTAGGGGATGTAGGTTGGTACGGTCTACCCACATGTAAGGTGCTAAGCGCTTAGAAAGACTATGTCTCGGTCATCCGTCTCTCAAACACCATGCAAAGGCGAGAAACCAAACGGAGGCGATCGAGTCTTGTGGGGAAAAGTGCACAAACCTCTGCAGAGTGTATAAACTAATCATGATTAGCCGTGTCCCCGGTTATGGACATCTTGAGTATCTAGTACTTGAATATCATGTGAATCTCAACATGTTACTTCTAATAAAAAGTTATTGGGTTTTAATGAGTACTTTTTAATTGGGATTGAGGA
>CM038672.1:414914760-414932260 GCA_021605145.1 Aegilops bicornis
GCCGACGCGTTGCCCGCCCGACCCGCCCACCCGCGGACCCCCGCCACACCGGAGCCCCGCCGGAGCCCCGCCCGCGAAGCACCGGAGGTAGCCGCCGCCTGCTCCGATCTAGTTTTCTAAGAAAACCCGATCCGGTTTTTTTCGAGATGTTCGGTTTTATTCCAAAACCTTAGATGGTTTTAATTTTTCGGTTTTCTTAATTAATCTAACGCTCACCGAACCGCTCGTTTCAATGAATGTGTTCGCCGGATTAGTTCTGCTAACGAACGTCCGTTATTTAATCCGCTCGTCGCTTTCTTTTTAATCGGATTTAATCCGTTATATTTTCAGATTCGATTCGATCCGATTTTCAAATCTGTTTTATTTCTTGCTCGTTTATCGGAATCGAGGTGATTCAAGCGCTGGAGTTTCGTTCTGAAACCGCCGTTCAAACTAACCTACTTACACAGAGTTTTGCTACTGTAAAATTTTGACCTAGTTTCAGATTGCTAAACCGAGTCGTTCTCTCTCGAAGTTTCGACTTTTCGATGCTTTATTTGATTCGATTCTTTTGCAACCAGGTTCTTAAGTTGAACTATCCGGTTAGATCTTTTATTCGAGATTTCCGTGCATTAGATGAGTACTTATTGTATGCTTGTTGTTTGTCCGTGTTAGATCACCCGAGTGCGCCGCTTGTTACTTGAATCTCTAGGTCTCATGGATCATCGCTAAAGGCAAATAACACTTGATCATACCTTTTCTACTACCCAGTTTTTATGCATTAGATCAAACCCTCAAACACTTGCATGTTTAGGATCTAATTAAATTGTGGGATGGGAAGTAGATTGAGGTAGTACCTATTACCTGTTCTATTTATGAAACCTTGGGAGTTACTTCACGCTTGCTTAATTATGCCATGCTATGCTAGTAGACGTGGATTGGGTGAGTGAATATCCATGACAGATGTGAGATTGTTAATTAAGGTTTATCTAAGGTGGCAACCTAAACACACATCCTGGGTGGATTGAGGCACTGGTTTCTATCAGACTTGCTGTATTTCTTGGACCGCCACCTGTGCTCTAAGGGATCATAAGATTATTCAAACCGAAACTTCCGTGCAGCCACAAGCCAATTATGGGCTCTGGCGTAGTTGACTAAGTTGTGCGAACTCTTACGGGTAGGCTAGCTGATGTAGGGGATGTAGGTTGGTACGGTCTATCCACATGTAAGGTGCTAGCGCTTCTGAAAGACTATGTCTCGGTCATCCGTTTCTCAAACACCATGTAGTGCGAGAACCAAGCGAAGGCGATCGAGTCTTGTGGGGAAAAGTGCAAACCTCCGCAGAGTGTAAAAACTAATCATGATTAGCCGTGTCCCCAGTTATGGACATCTTGAGTATCTAGTACTTGAATATCATGTGAATCTCAACAGGTTACTTCTAATAATAAAGTTATTGGGTTTTAATGAGTACTTTTTAATTGGGATTGAGGATGCCGTCAACCATTCTCAATGTTTAACAACCACCATGATAGTTAAATAAAATTATTCCTTTGATGTAGGGAAAAACCAGCTTTATGCAAAAATGTAATCAGAGAGCCTTACCACCAGCCATATATGCATGTAGTATAGGCTTGTTGCTTCATTGTTCTCTATGTGTTACATTGCCAAAGCATATTCCATGTCTTGACCGTTTCGGGCTGCAACTTTCACGTTGCAGAATTTTCTGACGACGAGTAAGGTGTTAGGTCGTGGTTCTATACTCAAGGATGCCGATGGAGTTGATGGACTCACTTGTCTTCCAAGCCTTCCGCTGTTATTATTAGATGGCCTTAAGCCATATTATTGTATTAAGTTCCCTTGTGGACAACGATGTGATAAGTGTGTGATTGCTACTCGCTATAAATCCTTCAATCTTGTGTGGTGTCAAGATTCTTGATCCGTGGATGACCACGAGCACGAGACTTGATCCATTTGGGTCCTGGTCGCCACAGAGAATGGTATCGTGAGCACACCGATCAGAGACACGACCACTAAGTTAAAGCCATAGATCACTACTCTCTTCCCATTTTCTAACTCCTCATCTTTTCTACTCTCTTTAGGATGACGGACAAGATCAAGTACACCCAACCGGATGAAGGCACACCTTTTGGATTTCACTTGAAGGAAGTTACCAAGCACCGAACATTGGACTACCAAGCTTCACCGGGACTTTCAACGCCACTCGCTCAAGAGGAGCGCTGGAAGATTCAAGCTCACGTTCGGGAAGGACATTCGCCCCAATCACCAAGCCTATAGATAGTGTTTTCAATTGCACCAACTTGGAGTCCGGGAAAGAGCATGGCAGCTCACATCACCATGGGACGCATTGGAGAAGTTTATCAAGAAGACCTCAAGGACACTATCTACCAGATTTGCGGACGCCGAGATGACAAATGGGACATCACAAGCACCAAGAAGGATAGATCCATTGCGTTGTTCATCCAGAGTTAAACCAAAGCACATTCGACGCCGGAGAACCAGATGTGCAATGATATGTTGGAGTTGCGAGAATGCAAAGGGAAGGATCATCGAACTTGAAGAAGAACTAAAGACAACTCGCAAGGACTATATGGGCGAGATCGTAGCTACGGCAAGACACAATAACGATCTTAAGCACGTAGATTGAAGAACTCAAGAAGAAGTTGGCGCCAGGAATGAAGACCAGTATGTCGATTGCCCAAGCGACTACATCAACATCGACGACACCGATTCGGATCCAAGTGAACCCGACTTTGAAGACGAAAATTTGGAAGCAGACATTTTGGTGTCTTCCACCGGTTCAAATTAGTAGAAGTCTCCCACATATTAGTAGTATTCCCCCCCCCCATGTAAATATTATAGTACACGCACTTTTGCGATAGTTAGATCGTTGTAAGCCCTTGTTTGATTGAATGAAGTGATTTTGTGTGTATTTGCTCATGTGCATTTGGGTAGTGATTCCCCTTAGACCTCATTCTATTCTAAATTCTCATCTTTTCTAAACCCATCGATGCCTCACGAGACGCGACCCGGATTTGTTTTCCCGCCAGAGATCACCCAACCGATCCAAAGAAGGTATACCCTGATTCAAACATTGGTGCAGAACTGTGGCAACAACAATAACAACCCACCACCACCACCACCACTGCGGATCATCGACCTGCTTCCCTAGACTAAACCCGCGGTGTATTCCAAAGAGCACCGAGCCAATTGTAGCAGTATGACCGGCTCCGCAAGATAGGAAGGAGCCGACCATCGCAGGATGCATAGATGGAGAAAGAGTGAAGTTTGCAGACATCGACTTGAAGGACCCGCAAAGAGCATGGTGGGAGAATTTCACAGCCACTTACCCTGTAGACACCTTTGTCACATGCGATCAATTTCAGCAAGCTTTCCGACCGCCCATGTTTCAAAGCAGGAGCCATGGCCATGAAGAAGCGTGAGTTTCGCAACTTACGCCAAGGAGGAAGGACTGTTGGCCAGTACGTGGATGACTTTAGTAAATTAGCACGTTATGCCCCAGATGACGTTGCTACCGATGCAGCTAAACAGGAGAAGTTTCTAGAAGGACTGTGTAGCGACCCGACCTCAGACGGTCAAGCCTTCGTATTCTTGTGCCATCCTCGGATCAAGATCTTTGGCACACAAAGACATCAATGTATATATCAAAGTGCAATCACATGTATAAATAATGTAAACTGATATATACCTCATAATACTCAGCGGAAACAATCAAACGGGTGTGGAGTCCCATCAACGCCATCGGCAGGTTGAGTGTAGACCGTAACCTGCATCGTATTCTTACTCGTCGAGGAAAATATCTCGCAACATGATACGTTGCAGCCGTGTAGGTCAAGACATTGAATGTACCGGCAAGATCACAACATGAATAAACAGATAATAAACTATACTATATGCGGTATGGATTTATGGCTCTGTATCTGAGTTTTGTTTGCGTAAAAGCTGATTTTATTTTCCCTACATCAAAGGAATAAATGAAATCTGTATTATGGAGTTTTCTATCATGACATGGTTCCACCAACCGATGTCTCATAGCCCAAAATCATCATATGTTGCCCACAATTAAGTTATCAATCCGGTGTTGAGAGTTCCGAGATAGATCCAAGTCCAGAGGCTCAAATTGTCCGTAACCGGGGACACGGCTAATCGATTAGGTTATAACCCTCTGCAGAGGTTTGTACACTTTACCCGCAAGATTCGATCCCTCTCTTTACGTTCTCGCACTTCGTGGTGTTTGAGAACAAGATGACCAAACATGGTCTTCCAAAGAGTTCCTCCGACCACCGTCCGCACTCAACCCATCCTACCGTAGTTCTACATCTGCTAGTACCGTCCCAGCCAGAGTCACAACTAAGGTCAACCAAGCCAGAGCCCATAATGACTTGCGGTTGCAGGTAAGCTTCCGGGCATGAAGTATTCTTCCGTCTCTTTGGGTCCGGGTGAAGCTTTCCGCAAGATGTCATGGCGCTTCTCCATGCATCCCGCCAACCACTGGTTTCTCCAGTGGTGCCCACAACCGCCCTTCACCCAAAGTAGTGTGTATTGAATTCTTGTCTCGAGTCTTGAAGTCTTGAGGCCTTGAAGATGCACGATCCTTGCGACTTTCATCATGGTGTTGTCGTCATTGACGTAGATCCTTCATTCTCACACCACCTCGAGCACTCATACCAAACCCGTCTACTATAGCGTAGCATTAAAATAAATAACGTCCCGGGCTTGGTAACAGGGTGATGGGTTCCTACCTCATGCATACTACTCAACTACAAGGATTCAATAACACTCTCGAGGGGTGGTTGCAAGGATGCCACTAAATGCAATAAAACATAGGTATGAAAGCAATGATCAAAGTGAACTTGCACGGTGATGTTGACGAAGAAGAATTATCGTTCTCAAGAAATAACTTGATAGACTACTCGTCACTCTCGATGAAATCTATATAACAAACATATCATTCACATAAGCACTCACACTAACAATCAAAACAAAAGAGAGAGCGAATAAGAATCCGAAGGAACTTCAAATAAAACTAGGGAGTCTTCTTCTACAACATTCACAAAAATAGTTTTGTCTAACGGAAAATAAAACACTAAAATAACAGAGAATAAAATATAAATTTAGTTAAGACAAAAATAAAGTATTTTTTCATAAAGCTATTTTGAAAGTATTTTCAATTGGGAGTTAAAACAGTAGAGAAATCCATTGCAAGTTATTAGCGAACTTGAATTGATTTCACGATAACAAAATAAAAATAAATATAAAAACTTGTTGAACACCTACTGTTTAACTAATAGAAACCAAACATAAACTTTCTGAAATATAAAATAAAATAGTTTAAAAACAACTATAGAAAAGAAGTAGCTATTATTGAATAGAACTAAAACAGAATTTGTTTTACATGAAACAATAAGCTAAAATACTCAAACAATTTTGAACTTTTTACCACTGGTAAATATGATCACTAGTGATCAGTAGAAAAAAGAATCAAATAAAAATCTATTTTTAAACTCCCGGAATAAGCAAAACAAGCTTTAATTCAAATCTGATCTAACTCAATTTTTATAAATCCAAACATAGACAAATTATATATTTTTGGAAACTACAAGAAAATTGTGATCTAACGCAAAAAGAATCAGCATCATTGGACTTCTAGATCAAAAGTTATAAGCTAAACAAGAACGGAACTAAATCTGTTACGGAAATAAATCTGAAAACGAAAAAAAAACAACAAGGGAGTTACCTGTACGTGTGGCAGTGTTGGCTGGATGGAGACGGCGTTGTGGTGGGCTGCTCGGGGGTGGGGGCGTGGTCGCGGGCGTGGGTGGGGGTGGCGGAGGAGGGGGTCGGCGCTTGGGGAGGTGGCGCTGGGCGATGGGGAGGTTCCAGGAGAGCTCGTGGTGAGCGTTTCTAGGCAGGAAAAGGAGGACGGTGGCGAGGTGGCTACGGGCAGGGAGGGGGCGTGGTGATGGGAAAAATGGAACGAGGAGAGGGAGGGGGTTTTATAGGCGGTCTCGGGAGGCGCTGGGATGGAAAGACGAGGGAGATCGGGAAGGTGGAGTTTCCTGTCTCCATGGATATGGAAAGCTTCTGTACGTGAGAGGAAACAGAGGAAGGAGATGATCTCTTGTTGGGCTAGAATAGGAAAGTGCTTAATGGGACAGCAGGTTTTTCCTAATAAAACCGATTCCATTCCTATTTTAAAAATTAGGAAACTAAAATAATAAAAGGAAATCAAATCAATTGAATAAAGAGTTTTTATATACTAAAATTATCAGAAAAATAAAATGTAGATGATGAGCATTATTCCACGGCCAAAATAAAAACTTAAAAAAATGATTTTCAGAAAATCCCTAAAGGCTTTATTTCTTTTTGCAAATAATTTTTAAATAAAAACTTTGGTTTTTCTTGGCTCAAATATTTTCAAAAATGCCCCTGATTTTGGAGGGTCATTTTCCTCCGCTCTTTCTTGCTTGCAAGAATTTATTTTTCGGGTTATTTCTCGGGGAAGAAAAATAGAGAAGCAAGTGCAAATATTTGAAAGAATTAAATTGCAAAACTCCGTTCAAATTCTTTATAGTTGAAGAAGTCATGTCATCTTCTCTCATTGATTTTAATAGGATGAATTTGAATTTACGGAGAAGGTGAAAGTCATTTTATTCCCTCTCATTCAAAAGTTTTTGAAAAGGTTCAAATTTCACTCAAGTTTAATTCACTCAAGCAAACAAACAAACAATTCAATTAATTATATTAACATTCCAAAATTTAGAATTTTGGGATGTTACAAACCTACCACACTTAAAATGAATCTCGTCCTCGAGATTCGAAGAGGCTAGCAAGAAAAGGTTAGGGGTTGGGGTCTTCTAGCAATTGTCTTGGTCAGAAAGGTCAGGGGGTGCTACCACGCTTAAAAACAAGGTCATGGTTCCAATAAACTCAGATACTTCCTCCGGAGGGCTGAAAATGTATGTCCCTTCACATATCTTACAATAGCTCCTTCATTAAAGCTCTTACGCTGTAAGTATAGGGTGTTCCTCAAAATCTTGGGTCGGTGTGTCAAAGTTGAAGTTCGTCTGAGGTTGGATCTTCTTAGTGATAGGTCTGTGTCCATTCTAGACAACTATCGAAACACTCATGGTGGTCTACCATTAATGGTTTCTCCCGCAGAAAAGCGGTGCAGGTTGAACTTCACCGTATATCCTACGATTGGCAACGGTTGCTGTAGAAGGGTTCCATCGTACTACCATTCTATGGTTTTATGGCTTATCATGTCGACACTCTTCTAAGGTTTTCAAGGCTCTCGATTTTCCATCAACATATGATAGTTCATGATAGAAGTCTCCGGTATGGGGGCCAGTCCATCCCGTACTTGAATCATTACCACATACGTAAACAGTGAATCACGTATTCTAACACTTGGGCATACTCACAAGCATTGCAGAAATTTCTCTTGTTCTCGAACTGGTTTCGAGTAAATCCATGGTTTCCGCAAGCCAAACAAAACATCTATTGTTACTTCACCACTCTCGTGTTTTTGCGTAACCTTCCGGTGTGTCCTATTTCTCCGCAAATCTTGCAGCACAAGGTTTACTTCTTGGTGTATCATTGTGCTTCCGGATAAGACGTGATCTCATCAGTGGTCTTCTTGAATTCCTCCCAAGTTCTTGCTCCTTTAAATCCTTGTATGGATTGATGCATTCTCCACCAGGTTGCAGCACTTTACGTAAAGTAATCAAGAGCGTATTGGACCTCATACTTCCTTGAAACCAAATTGTTCCCAAGTGATTCTCCATGTTCTGCATCCATAGCTACGCCTACCGAAGTCTTGGTCCAGAGAATATCAGTCCAACTTCATTCATCATCTATGGGGTTCAATGGTTTTAAGGTGAGATGAGAGAGAGGTGGGGAGGGATATACACACAATACAAACAATAGTTTTTTTGATGAAACAAGTTTTACTTTGTGGCTGTCGGAAAAACATCAAACAAATGACAGCTCACACATCGTCGCATCTAACGTAAGTGTGTAACAGGGGTTTGGTCCTCTAACGGTCAAATAATTCTTCTGATTCTTCAAGTCGTCTGAGTCTTCAACTGGTGTAGCTTCAACTCTTCTAATGCATGGTCAAATCCTCTTTACTCTGAAGAGGCCATCAGTTATCCGATATCTTGTCCTTCTTGGAGCGGCTTCAGTTGATTCTTCATGTGGTCAAAAGGGAAAAGGGGTATATCCTAACTATTTTGAGGTGAGATTGTCTATTCGATAAAATCAGAAAAGATGAGAAGTAAGAGTCTTTTTGTAAATAAAGTTTTAGAGATTTCCTGTCCTAGGGCTTTCCGGTTTCTAGGGTCACGTCCTACAATCAACATGTGCTCTGATACCATATCTATAGCGACCCGACCTCAGACGGTCAAGCCTCCGTGGTTACTATGCCATCCTCGGATCAAGATATCCGGCACACACAAGTACATCAATGTATATATCAAAGTGCAATCACATGTATAAATAATGTAAACCGATATATACCTCATAATACTCAGCCGGAAACAATCAAACAGGTGTGGAGTCCCATCAACGCCATCGGCAGTTGAGTGTAGACCGTAACCCTGCATCAGTATTCTTACTGTCGAGGAAAATATCTGCAACATGATACGTTGCAGCCGTGTCGTCAAGACATTGTATGTACCGCAAGATCACAACATGAATAAACAGATAATAAACTATACTATATGCAAGATGGATTTATGGCTCAGATTCGAGTTTTGTTTATGCGTAAAAGCTGATTTTATTTTCCCTACATCAAAGGAATAAATGAAATCTGTATTATGGAGTTTTCTATCATGACATGGTTCCACCAACCGATGTCTCATAGCCCAAAATCATCATATGTTGCCCACAATTAAGTTATCAATCCGGTGTTGAGAGTTCCGAGATAGATCCAAGTCCAGAGGCTCAAATTGTCCGTGAATCGGGACACGGCTAATCGATTAGGTTATAACCCTCCGCAGAGGTTTGTACACTTTACCCGCAAGATTCGATCCCTCTCTTTACGTTCTCGCACTTCGTGGTGTTTGAGAACAAGATGACCAAACATGGTCTTCCAAAGAGTTCCTCGACCAACGTCCGGTACTCAACCCATCCTACCGTAGTTCTACATCTGCTAGTACCGTCCCCAGCCAGAGTCACAACTAAGGTCAACCAAGCCAGAGCCCATAATGACTTGCGGTTGCACGGTGTAAGCTTCCGGGCATGAAGTATTCTTCCGTCTCTTTGGGTCTGGGTGAAGCTTTGCAAGATGTCATGGCGCTTCTCCATGCATCCCGCCAACCACTGGTTTCTCCAGGTGCCCGCCAACCGCCCTTCACCCAATAGTGTGTATTGAATTCTTGTCTCGAAGTCTTGAAGTCTTGAGGCCTTGAAGATGCAGTCCTTGCAGCTTTCATCATGGTGTTGTCGTCATTGACGTAGATCCTTCATTCTCACACCACTCTCGAGCACTCATACCAAACCCCGCCTACTATAGCGTAGCATTAAAATAAATAACGTCCCGGCTTGGTAACAGGGTGATGGGTTCCTACCTCATGCATACTACTCAACTACAAGGATTCAATAACACTATCGAGGGGTGGTTGCAAGGATGCCACTAAATGCAATAAAAACATAGGTATGAAAGCAATGATCAAAGTGAACTTGCTCGGTGATGTTGACGAAGAAGAATTATCGTTCTCAAGAAATAACTTGATAGACTACTCGTCACTCTACGATGAAATCTATATAACAAACATATCATTCACATAAGCACTCACACTAACAATCAAAACAAAAGAGAGAGCGAATAAGAATCCGAAGGAACTTCAAATAAAACTAGGAGTCTTCTTCTACAACATTCACAAAAATAGTTTTGTCTAACGGAAAATAAAACACTAAAATAACAGAGAATAAAATATAAATTTAGTTAAGACAAAAAAATAAAGTATTTTTTTCATAAAGCTATTTTGAAAGTATTTTCAATTGGGAGTTAAAACAGTAGAGAAATCCATTGCAAGTTATTAGCGAACTTGAATTGATTTCACGATAACAAAATAAAAATAAATATAAAAACTTGTTGAACACCTACTGTTTAACTAATAGAAACCAAACATAAACTTTCTGAAATATAAAATAAAATAATTTAAAAACAACTATAGAAAAGAAGTAGCTATTATTAGAATAGAACTAAAACAGAATTTGTTTTACATGAAACAATAAGCTAAAATACTCAAACAATTTTGAACTTTTTACCACTGGTAAATATGATCACTAGTGATCAGTAGAAAAAGAATCAAATAAAAATCTATTTTAAACTCCCGGAATAAGCAAAACAAGCTTTAATTCAAATCTGATCTAACTCAATTTTTATAAATCCAAACATAGACAAATTATATATTTTTGGAAACTACAAGAAAATTGTGATCTAACGCAAAAAGAATCAGCATCATTGGACTTCTAGATCAAAAGTTATAAGCTAAACAAGAACGGAACTAAATCTGTTACGGAAATAAATCTGAAAACGAAAAAAACAACAAGGGAGTTACTCAGACGTGAGGCAGAGATGGCAGGAGGAGACGGCGATGTGGAGGGCTGCTCGGCGAGGGGCGAGGTCGCCAAGCAGGGTGGGGGTGGCGGAGGAGGGGTCGGCGCTGGGGAGGTGGCGCTGGGCGATGGGGAGGTTCCAGAGAGCTCTGGTGAGCGTTCTAAGCGGTGAAAAGGAGGACGGTGGCGAGGTGGATACGGGCAGGGAGGGGGCGTGGTGATGGGAAAAATGGAACGAGGAGAGGGAATGGGTTTTATAGTCGGTCTCGTAAGGAGCTGGGATGGAAAGACGATGGAGATCGGGAAGGTGGAGTTTCCTGTCTCCATGGATATGGAAAGCTTCTGTAACGTGAGAGAAAACAGAGGAAGGAGATGATCTCTTGTTGGGCTAGAATAGGAAACTGCTTAATGGGCCAGCAGGTTTTTCCTAATAAAACCGATTCCATTCCTATTTTTAAAATTAGGAAACTAAAACAATAAAAAGGAAATCAAATCAATTCGGAATAAAGAGTTTTTATATACTAAAATTATCAGAAAAATAAAATGTAGATGATGAGCATTATTCCACGGCCAAAATAAAAACTTAAAAAATTGTTTTTCAGAAAATCCCTAAAGGCTTTATTTCTTTTTGCAAATAATTTTTAAATAAAAACTTTGGTTTTTCTTGGCTCAAATATTTTCAAAAATGCCCCTGATTTTGGAGGGTCATTTTCCTCCGCTCTTTCTTGCTTGCAAGAATTTATTTTTCGGGTATTTCTCGGGAAGAAAATAGAGAAGCAAGTGCAAATATTTGAAAGAATTAAATTGCAAAACTCCGCTCAAATTCTTTATAGTTGAAGAAGTCATGTCATCT
Source organism: Aegilops bicornis (assembly GCA_021605145.1). Taxonomy (NCBI): domain Eukaryota; kingdom Viridiplantae; phylum Streptophyta; class Magnoliopsida; order Poales; family Poaceae; genus Aegilops; species Aegilops bicornis. Next base: position 414,926,198 of record CM038672.1, read on the forward strand.
TCTCTCATTGATTTTAATAGGATGAATTTGAATTTACCGGAGAAGGGAAAGTCATTTTATTCCCTCTCATTCAAAAGTTTTTGAAAAGGTTCAAATTTCACTCAAGTTTAATTCACTCAAGCAAACAAACAAACAATTCAATTAATTATATTAACATTCCAAAATTTAGAATTTTGGGATGTTACATCTGAATGATGAGTTCAAAGATGCCGTTGATGGTAGCCAGTTTCAATAACTACCAGGAGTTAGTAGACCGAGCCCTCATGATTGAAGGAAAGCAAAGAAGAATTGAGAACCGCAAGCGGAAGTATGGGCAAGGGAAGTATAACTCGAGCTCAGCAGAAACCTCGTTATACCCCTAAGTCAGGAATTCAGTTTCCAGCATACCCATGGAGGAGGTAATTAGCATAACCATAATGGCACCAAGAATGGGAACGGAAATGGAGGAAGCAATGGATGTAATCGCACCAACCCGTCAACACCATCCAAAGTAGACCTGAGTCATATTATTTGCTTTAAGTGCCGTAAGATCGGGCATTATGCCAATGATCGCCCGTAAGGCCGTAATGGAAATGGCAATGGAAGCTCGAAAGAAACCCAACCCTTTCAACAGGGGACAGGTGAACCACATTGAAGTGGAGGAGGTTGAAGATCACCTGATGCAAGAATCGGTAAGTTTTGGTTAAGTCATTTATCGCAGTTGTTCTTTTTCGATCTTTGGTGCATCGCATTCATACATATCAAGGGATTTGTGGATAAGTACAAGTTACCAACCCAAGCCCTTAGGTCACCCATGCTAGTAACCTCACCCGAGCAGAGTACATGGCTAGTAAATGGTGTGATCGATCGCCATTAAGGATTGGACACTATGTTTTCCCTCGCACCTAATAGTTCTGGAATCCCAAGGATTGGATGTGATATTAGGTATGGATTGGTTATCAAGGTATGGAGGAAACATAGATTGCACCACAAAGTCAATTTTGCTCACCACACCAGAAGGAAGAAGGATTAAGTATGTATCACGGCACGAGCCGAGAAGAGCGCAAGTTAATTGCTTATCAGGAGTGGTGCAGGAAGAAGTACCAGTGGTGAAGGATTATCCTGATGTATTTCCGGAAGAGTTGCCAGGAATGCCACCGGATAGAGACATTGAGTTTTTGATCGAGCTGTTGCTGTGACAGGCCCGATATCGAAGCGGCAGACAGGATGCCCGCACAGTGATTTGGCGGAAATCAAGAAGCGTATTAAGGAACTATTGGATAAAGGTTTTATACGCCCAAGTTCTTCACCTTGGGGATCACCCGCTTTGCTAGTGGAGAAGAAGGATGGATCGTTAAGAATGGTTGTTGATTATCGTGGATTGAATGAAGTAACAATCAAGAACAAGTACCCACTACCTATGATAAATGATCTGCTTTGATCGCTTGCAAGGAGCCAAGGTGTTTTCCAAGATCGACTTGCGATCGTGGTACCATCGATTGAAGATTCGGGAGCAGGACATACCCAAGACAGCATTTACCACGAGATATGGATCAGACGAGTATACCGTTATGTCATTTGGATGACTAACGCACCAGCCTATTTCATGAACTCGATGAACAAAGTGTTTATGGAGTTTTTGGATAAGTTCCGTGGTGTTCATTGATGACATTTTGATTTTCTCAAGAATGAAGAGGAACACAAGGAACATTTGCGATTGGTTTTGGAGAAACCGAGGGAACACCAGTTGTATGCCAAGTTCAAAGCAAATGTGAGTTTTGGCTAAAGGAAGTTGGATTTCTCGGACATGTTATATCCGGAGAAGGAATAGCAGTTGACCCCACAAAGGTTGAGACCGTAACTAAATGGGAAGCACCAACGACAGTTGGAGAGATTCGGAGTTTCCTTGGACTCGCAGGATACTACCGAAGATTCATTGAGAATTTCTCAAGGATTGCCAAGCCTATGACAGAATTGTTGAAGAAGGATAACAAATTCTTATGGACCGAGGACCTGTGGAGGCAAGTTTTCAGGAGTTGAAGAAAAGATTGGTTACCTCACCGGTCTTGATATTGCGGATCAGACTAAGGATTATGAGGTGTATTGCGACGCTTCACGTCGAGGACTTGGAGCAGAGCTTATGCAGGAAGGAAGAGTTGTTTCGTATGCTTCACGACAACTTAAGCCCCATGAGTTGAATTATGCCACTCATGATTTGGAGCTAGCAGCCGTTGTGCATGCCTTGAAGACGTGGACATTTTTTCTCATTGGAAATCATTGTGAAGTATATAATGGATCACAAGAGTTTGAAGTACATTTTTACACGTATGAATTGAATCTCGCATAAAGGAGATGATTAGAGCTTATCAAGGATTATGACATGAGATTGCATTATCACCCGGAAAGGCTAATGTCGTAGTCGACGCATTGAGCCGTAAGAGCCACGTCAATACTCTAATGATGGGAGGAATACCCAATGAGTTAGCCGAGGACCTTCGAGAGCTATGTTTGGAAATAGTTCCGGAGGCTATGTAGCAAAGCATTGGAGATTCAGTCAACGCTGATGGACAAAATCGAGAAGCCCAAAAGGCAGATAAGGAAGTTGCCTCTATAAAGGAGAAAATGAGCAAAGGAAAAGCTAAAGGATTTCGTGAGGATGACCACGATACCCTATGGTTTGAAGACCGTGTTTATGTGCCCAATGACCCGTAGATCGGGAAGTTGATTTTACAAGAAGCTCATGATTCACCCTATTCGATTCACCTGTGAAATACCAAGATGTACTTGGATTTGAAGAATACTTTCGGTGGACCGAATGAAGAAGGATATTGCGAGTATGTAGCAGTTTGCGATGTATGTCGAGAAAGTAAAGGCGTAACATCGGCTAACGGGATTGTTACAACCATTGCCGATACCGAATGGAAGTGGGATAAACTAGGCATGGATTTTATCACAGGATTGCCAAAGACTCGCTCAGGATATGACTCGATTTGGGTTATAGTCGAATCGCTTGACAAAGGTAGCTCATTTCATTTCATCAAGACCACCTATAATAAAGTGCTAAGTTGGCAAAGATATACATGACCGTAATTGTGTGCTTACACGGAGTTCCGAGGAGCATCAGTACGAGATAGAGGAACCCAGTTTACCTCGAAATTTTGGAACCAGTTGCACGAAACATTGGGAACCCGATTGGAATTGATACAGCTTTCCACCCACAGACCGATGGACAGACCGAGAGAGTCAATCAGATTTTGGAGGACATGCTGAGAGCGTGTGCCCTAGATTATGGATCTAGCTGGGATGATAATTTGCCGTATGCAGAATTTTCCTACAACAACAGTTACCAAACCAGCTTGAAGATGGCACCTTTCGAGGCCCTGTATGGAAGGAGGTGCAGGACACCGTTGTTATGGGATTAAACCGGAGATCGCCACTTGTTTGGACCAGATTTGATTAAGGAGTCCGAACAGAAAGTTAAGTTGATTTGAGACAGGCTCAAGGTAGCCCAGTCCGGACAAAAGAGCTATGCCGATTCAAAGCGCCAGCGATTGAGTATGAAGTTGGAGACAGTATATCTCAGAGTATCCCCACTTCAAGGAGTTAAGCGTTTTGGAGTTAAAGGAAAGTTAGCACCCCGCTTCGTTGGACCGTATAAGATTTTGCAACGCATGGGAGAAGTTGCTTATAAGTTGGAATTACCAGAAGGACTGTCAGGAGTTCATGATGTATTCCATGTTTCTCAGTTGAAGAAATGTCACCCCGAGATAGCAGAGGTACCGTTAAGAGACACAAAGGTTACCCTTTGGAAGCAATTCAGTTGAAGGATGACTTGACGTATGAGGAAAAACCGTTAAGATTCTCGATTATGCCAGCAGAGTTACCCGCAAAGAAGGTTATCAAGTTTTGCAAAGTTCAGTGGAGCCACCACACCGAGGATGAAGCCACCGGAAAGAGAGGAAGTTTTGCTCAAGGACCACCTCACCTAATTTCTAGCCAACCCGAATCTCGAGGGCGAGATTCATCTAAAGGGGGTAGGTTTGTAACATCCCAAATTTTCAATTTGGTATGTTATACATTAGGTCATCATGCATAACATATTTTCTCGCATTTTTCCGAACCTAGAAAATTTCACGCAACTCAAGGACCCTCGGAGAGTTGGAAGTTTCATTATTTTCATATTTGGGATTTCTCAAATTTTGAAAATAGGATCATTGGATTTATTTAATTATCTTCCTAAAGTTTTTCCTATAAAAACTTAAGAGAGGGAATAATATGACTTTCCCAATATTTAGGAAAAATGAAGATATTATAAATAAATCAAATTTGGTTTTTGGAAGATTTGTTTTGCTTAGGCAAAAATGAGCAAAAAAAAATGCATGTTTGCCGTTTTTAAAGTTCATTTTGTTCGACTCATTTTTAGGAGTCGGGGAAATTTATTTTATTAAATTCGAGTCTGCTTTGGTATTTTTTTTATTTCGATTAGTTTTGTTTTAAAAAATCATACTGGCCAAGGCCCAGGCCCAAGCCCAGGCCCGGCCCAGCGCCTGCCCGCCTCACTCCTCACAAGACGCCGCTGGAGGCGCCCGCCGCGCCGCGCCGCACGCCTGTGTCCGGGTCGGACACGAGGTCGCCGCCACCCCGGCCCCTTCCCAAGCCTCGCCCCCCCTCTTAAATACCGGCCCCCCCTCTCTCTCATCCTTGGCCCGCCCGCCCCAACCCGAGCCCTTGCTTGAAGGCCGCCCGCCGTTCCCCTTGCGTCGCCGGAGCCCCTCGTCGCCCTCGCCGCCCCTCCCGAGGCCCAGCTGAGCCCCGCCCAAGCCACCGGAGGTAGCCGCCCGCCCGCCTTGGTCCGGTTTCTCTAAGAAAACCCGATCCGGTTTTTTCGAGATGTTCGGTTTTTTTCAAAACCCTAGATGGTTTTTAATTTTTCGGTTTTCTTAATTAATCTAACGCTCACCGAACTGCTCGTTTCAATGAATGTGTTCGTTGGATTAGTTCTGTTAATCTAACGTCCGTTATTTAATCCGCTCGTCGTTTTCTTTTAATCGGATTTAATCCGTTATTTTTCGATTCGATTTCCGATCCGATTTTCAAATCTGTTTTATTTCTTGCTCGCTTATCGGAATCAGGTGATTCAAGCGCCGGAGTTTCATTCTGAAACCACCGCTCCGACTAACCTACTTACACAGAGTTTTGCTCCTGTAAAATTTTGACCTAGTTTCAGATTGCTAAACCGAGTCGTTCTCTCTCGAGTTCCGACTTTCGATGCTTTATTTGATTCGATTCTTTTGCAACCAGGGTTCTTAAGTTGAACTATCTGGTTAGATCTTTTTATTCGAGATTTCCCCGTGCATTAGATGAGTACTTATTGTATGCTTGTTGTTTGTCTGCGTTAGATCACCCGGAGTGCGCCGCTTGTTACTTCGAATCTCTAGGTCTCGCGGATCATCGCAAAAGGCAAGTAACACTTGATCATACCTTTTCTACTACCCAGTTTTATTGCATTAGATCAAACCCTCAAACACTTGAATGTTTAGGATCTAATTAAATTGTGGGATGGGAAGTAGATTGAGGTAGTACCTATTACCTGTTTTACTTATGAAACCTTGGGAGTTACTTCTACGTTTGCTTATTATGCTATGCTATGCTAGTAGACCTGGATTGGGTGAGTGAATATCCATGACAGATGTGAGATTGTAATTAATGGTTTATCTAAGGTGGCAACCTAAACACACATCTGGGTGGATTGAGGCACCTGGTTTCTATCAGGACTTGCTCAGTATTTCTTGGACCGCCACCTGTGCTCTAAGGGATCATAAGATTATTCAAATCGAAACTTCCGTGTGCAGCCACAAGCCAATTATGGGCTCATGGCGTAGTTGACTAAGTTGTGCGAACTCTTACGGGTAGGCTAGCTGATGTAGGGGATGTAGGTTGGTACGGTCTACCCACATGTAAGGTGCTAGCGCCCAGAAGACTATGTCTCGGCCATCCGTCTCTCAAACACCATGCAAAGGCGAGAAACCAAACGGAGGCGATCGAGTCTTGTGGGGAAAAGTGCACAAACCTCTGCAGAGTGTA
>CM038672.1:417937260-418104760 GCA_021605145.1 Aegilops bicornis
ACTAGCTCACCCTGACTGAGTATGTGTGTGCATGCACGTGTACGTTGAGCCCTTAGCGTGACCGTGTGTGTTCCGTCGTGTGCTCGGACATGCATGCATTAGGGCGTTGTGCGTTTGCGTCCATGTGTACGTGTGAATATTGCATACACGTAGGGGAGTACGTGTAGGGGCCACTAAGGAGCAGTCAAATCACACAGTAAGTTAGTCGGAAGATGCAACAATCATTTCACTCTTGAATGACACGTACGCAATATAAAATGGTTGATATGGAGTGAAAAAGAAAACCACTATATATACACTAGCAGGAGCCTAAGCTACAAGCCTGCTTGCTAAGGTTGCTCTCTTCACAAGCATAGAACGACGGGCCCGATCCCTTGGTGGGGAAGGGAACAATGTTCTGCGTAGGCGCGGTCGACATCGGCGAGAGAGAAAACCCACAGTTGGTGCGTCCCGATCTGGGGTCACCGCGGTATGGGCCGATGCCGCGTCCCAACCGCCCTTCTAGCTACAGCCCGACATCCCAGGTAGTCCATCTTCCTTTTTGAGCGGGCTTGCTCCACTGCCGTTGCTCCATCTCCATGTCGATCTTTCTCTACTTCTACCGGCTTCTTCTTGTGATGAGTTTATGTCTCATGAACTAGTGCCAGTACTATTATTCTAATCACACTTCTTCAATATCTTTGCCATCGGGGATGCTCAGTCGATTTTAGTGGAACTGCACAAAAGCATCATATGATCCGAGGGTGCCGTCTTTCCTTCGACAGTGTTCTACGGCCAGGAATTAAATCATGTTTAGGGTTTAGGGTTTATGTTGTAGTGACCCCATCAGTAGTTTTTCTTTCGTACACGCTCTCACAACTTTTTTCTTTAGTTGTGAAGTAAATATTGGCTATGATCTGTGAATCATTGAGATACATCAGCATGCGTGTTAGTTTTCCTTTGTATTTGATGGAATGTTGTAACGGGGCAACCTTGGAATAGGAATGAAAATGGAGTGGAAAGTTTCCGTTTTCGGAGAAAAATGGAAACGGAGAGAAACCAACATTTCGTTTCGTTGGATCGCGCCATCGAAAGCAAAACCAACGTTTAAATCACGCCCGTCGTGTTCGTGTCTCACCCTCCTCCACGGCTAGACCCCACGGTCGCTTGGCATGCCACTCACCGCAAACCGAGTATACGATAATCGTCCTCACCGCTTGTCTCGATGGATCGCGCCATGGAGTACTAGCACCATCGGAAGAGATTGACGAGTTGGGGAGGACAGCTAGCTGTAGCACGGACTCCCAAGAACTTTTTACATGCATGTTGTAGCCGGCTATTGCGACCTTTGAACGCGGAGCAGCCGCGTGCACCCGGAAGCGGCGCGGGCGACGCTCTCTCGGCTGGCGCGCCGCTTCAATGCCAGCGCTAGTGAGAGGTCGCGTGCGCTCTGGCCGGGCATGAATGCGGCACTGGCCGTTTCGGGCGGGAAGCACGCGTGGGTGATGAAGAGGGTTCGGGTTGGTCAGGACCGGCGTGGCAGCGGTCCGGACGTGCGCAAACAACCTGTTCGGATACTCTAACACAGTTAGAGTTAGAGTTAGAGTTATTTTCTAACCCACTCTAACCCAAATAAGCACCACTCCACCGGGATAGTTGGGTTAGATGGAACTAACCCACTCTGACCCTCCCTGTTTGGATACTTTTGGGTTATTTGAGCCCCCAACTAACCCATACTAACTCTAACCCCATGATCCAAACAGGGCCCTAGATGTTGTACGTTAATATTGTTGCGTATATAATTAACAACGTAAATAATGTGCCAGTTGGACAAATATGATTGGAGATGGAGATGGAAATGGAATTTTGCGTAAGCACAGATATGCATGTCTATGTCTATGTGTGTGTGCGCGACGACTCTCGTGACCTGGAAGCGGGGGCGTGTTTTTGATCGAGTTTTATTTCTTGGTACGTTAGAAAATCAGTTTGTCTAATTCACATCTAGATACAGCCAAAAGCAGGTGCAGTGAAGGCACCGGAGCTCAGTCCATACTACAGTAGTATATATAAGCGAGCCTCAGCGCTCTTTTCGCTAGGGTTTGCACTCTCCACACGCCGCAAGACTACATATATGTTACACGCTGGAGGCTCAGCTGCTCATTTGCTAGGGTTTGCTATATTCACAGCCTCACCCTTTCTTCACCAGATCTAAACAAGACTGCGTTGGCCTCTTGTCTCTCTCCCCACACGGTGGTGAAGGAGGCGTCCGTATCCCGTCGCACCGGGAAGGGGAGGAGGTGCAGCGTTCACTCTATCGCCTCGGCGAGGGAGGCAATCCACTGCCGGCTGCGCTGTTCTCTTTGACCTAGCGCCTGTTTGGGAGGGCCACCGACCCCTTCTTCCTCGCCGTCAGACGCATCGGGCAGATCCGGCCTCCCGCCAGACGCCTTGCCACATCCTCGACTAATTCTAAGGTATAAGTTTCTTTGAAACCGTCGTTTCTCTAGCTGCATGTGGATCTTTTTCGATCTGTAGTCGAATCTAGGTCTTGGTTCAAAGACGAAAGAAGGGTGCGATGGGCTGGAGCAAGAATCTAGGACGTGGTTCAATGAGGAAAGGAGGGGCAGAAAGTAGTATAGACTGGCTATCCAGCCGCTTTGTAGGTCGTAAAGGGAAAGGGGGTAACCCAGTACACACATCTGTAAGGAACCGATCTCTTTGTTGAAAAGGGAAAGAAACTGGGGGGTCGGGTAGTTTGTGCAGTACTAGATTTGCTGCCCTCACTTAGGAAAAAGGTTCAAAGAGAACAAATATGGGACCAACGCATATATGCTGCATGGCTACATACTCTGCATCACCCATTTATACGTGTGGGCGCTGGCATGTCCCATACAGACTATTTCTTGTTGTTGATCTAAGAATGTCATGGAAAATTGAAGCAATGCCCTGTTAAAAGTAAATTACATTATTTAACTAATGTTGTTTCAAGAGAATGTCTCATTAATATGAATGAATGCAACCGTTTTAGAAATGCTACTATCCTACTTTGTTTTCCATCCAAGATAAGTTAGATGCTTCTTTCTGTCACCGTTTGTTTCATCCTCCTTTATCGGCAAGTAATTGTTTCCTTTTTTGCCTCTGTTAAAACAGGGGTATCGATTCAACTTGTTGCTATTGTGACATTTTGCTTCGCTACTCGAAACACTTATGTTTTAAGAGTGTTTTGTGCAGTTCTACTTGAATGTCACACCGGTGACTTTGCTTAATTTTTGTGGAACTACACAAAAGGAGATCGAGATTTGTTTCCACTCTTCGTGGTGAGTTGTTTCAAATCTTGGTCTCATCCACATGATGTGCAGTGTGCTTTGAGATGTTGTGCTACTTGTTTTGGTACTATTTTAAATAAATGTTGAATTGAAGCTATTGTATTGTTGTCTTTTCCCATTAAGTAGTGAACAAAAATGGGACCAACCTAGACATGATGCTTGTTGCTTTGTTACAACAAATTCAGCATCACCCCCTTTGTAAGCCAGTAATTGATGCCACTCTCAGAATTAACTACTGAATCTTATTTCAAAACTGCAACACTTGTTAGGGATTGGCGGGATTACCGTTTTTGTGGCCGCATGTTTCATCCTCCTTTATTAGCCAGTAATTGATTCCTTTTTTTTGCCTCTGTTTAAACAGGGATATCTATTCAACTTGTTGCTATTGCGACATTTTGCTTCGCTACGCGAAACACTTTGCTTTGCTACACGAAACACTTTGCTTGATTTCAGTGCAACTGCACAAAACGAGATTCAATTTCCTATTTGTGTTGGCAGATTCGTATTTTATCATGTTGGTCTCATGAAAGGTCAGTACAGGCCTTCATCCACATGATTGTGTAGTGTGCTTTGAGATGTTGTGCTACTTGTATTGGTACTGTTTTAAATAAATGTTGAATTGAAGCTATTGTATTGCTGCCTTTTACCATTAAGTAGTGAACAAAAATGGGACCAACCCAGACATGATGCTTGTTGCCTTGTTACAACAAACTCTGCATCACCCCCTTTATAAGTAGATGGAAGCACATACTGGTGTTGCGCCCACTCTCCCCTGGAACTGTTTATGCTTTTCGTTACTCTAATGTCGCTGGTAAAATTAAGCAATGCCACTCTCAGAATTAATTAACTACTGAATCTTAGTTCAAAACCGCAACACTTCTTAGGAATGGTACTATCCTGCTTTGTAGTTCTTTCTACATGTTTAACCAAGGTATTGTTAAGATAATGTCTCTGTTAAAATGAATCAGTCGCATTGTTTTAGGAATGATACTTTTCTGCTTTTTCGTTCTTTATACATGTTGAAACAAGGCATTGTTAAGATAATGTCTCATCACACTGATTGAGAATTGCTACTCTCCTGCTTTGTTTCCCATTAAGATAAGGTAGATCAGTAGATGTTTTTCTTCTGGGAGTACAAGTCATCAACCGTTATTTCTCAGTGATTTTTTCCCTTATATCTTTTGTTGCTTATAGAGATATCACAATTAAAGCTCGGTTTTATGCCGACTTCGATTTTAGTTCAACTGCACAAAAGGAGCCAATGTGTCCAAGGCAACCGCTGCATTCTTTGGGTCCAGCTTGGTCGCTCCACTTTGTAGAAAGAAGCGATCCTTGTTATGCGCCACATTACAGAAGGAATGACAGAGAAGCTTTACAGAGTATTAGGCCTTCCACTATGTAGGCCAAAAGAGGTGCCAATTTCACCTTTTCTTAGTTTGGCACAGAATCCCTCCATTGCTTCAGCCGGTGCCATAAATATTAGACACCGGTGACATGACTAGTCTGCATAGACCATTGGCAATTTAACAACACGTGGAGTGCCCTGGGCAAAAAGTGCCCAAACAAGTACAAGAAGCGACAGGACTCCACGATCATAGGCATTACATATTTTGAATGGGAAAAGCTTGTCAAAGTTTAATCATTGATGTTAGTAAGAAGCGACAGGACTGCACGATCATAGGCATTTCATATTTTGAATGGGAAAAGCTTGTCAAAGATTAATCATTGATGTTAGCAAGAAGATGTTAGTTTAATATATTAGAATTGGAAAACCTTGTCAAAATTTGCTCATTGATGTTAGCCAGAAGACATGCATTTGATATTTTTGAGTGGGATGCCCTTGCAGTGAGAAGCAGCGTCGAGTGTTTTTTCCTATTCCTGTGTTCAGTTTAGAAGTAAATAGTTACTCTACTGAGATATTCCTGTGTTAAGAGTTTGTTCTGAATATTGTCTATGTAATGCCAGGCCTTGTGTTTGATTGCAAAGTTGAGCTTGGAATGTTGTGGCATGCGGCATCACGAGCTGTTCACAATGCCTCCTGAGAATAATGCTTCGTATTGTTTTGCATGTCGATCTAATGCCAGTGATTTGCTTGTTAAGAAGATCATCCTCTTCTGTTATTTCCGTGCTTAAGAAGTTCATCGTTTGATGTTTCATTCATAGCCTATACGACAGGTCGGGTAGGTTAGATGTGAAACCATATGATCTTCCGACCAACTCATGATATTAGGCCGTGATTGGATCGTCGTTTTCCAACCAAAACCGCTTGTAAAACTGACGCTTGTAAATTATCGGAAGACCATCTGCTTTAATTTCGACTAGTAAAATATCGCTTGTGATATCGTAAAGCAGATGGTCTCGGGACCCATTAGCGGTTCGTTTTCCAACCAAAACCGCTTGTGATTTCGACTAGTAAAATATCGAAAGTACTTCACACACGATAAAAATGTTGAACGACACTCGGACGATTGCTAATCCAGCCGTTAGCTGTTGTTTCAGCCTTGCCCATGGATGGCATGATACGCACGTCATGCATGTATCGTGTGGTAATGTCGTCCATATAGCAGTGCTCGTAAAATATACACTGGTCTCTCAAATTACACGCGTAACCCGCCGGTTTTACTTACAGACCTCGGGCCCTCGGTTTCATTGCGCCTGTATTTTACGTGTTGTTTCCAATGACGAGTAAATTACACTTGTATGTTAATACAGGTTTGAAATAAACCAGAGCTCCCAAGCGCGGCCTTACCGTTTCATGTCGTCTCAGTTTCTCAAAGGTGCTCATAGGTGTCCGATGATCCTGGCTTTCTGAATGAGCAGCGGGCGCTGTATTAGACCTCCGTAGGGCCCGCGAGGCCCTCTCCGTTGTCCTTCAAGTTGTTGCGCTCGCCGTGGCGCCGAGCATTGTTAACATGGTCAACGAACATGAGGATTCAGGAGATGACTTTATTTTGACTGGATGACACTAGGGACCCACTAGGGCCATAGCCGTACGTACGCAAGTGCCTCCTTATTATGTACAACTATTTTTTTGCTTTCTCCTGGTTTCCTGACATCACGGTCCCACACCATTGTCAACCTATGTAGTCAATATAAATGAGAGAATTGCACAAGGTGCGGCCGACAGCTAGGACCAAGCAGCTCGAGCAGTATTTGTGTTTTTGAGGCGTGAACATTGCATAGTTTTTCTTGGCGATGATTTTGTTGTTGTTCAGAGGAGAGCAGGTATTAATCGGGTGGGTCTGTGGTCTGCCTAGCCGTGATATCCAGCCTAGATACTAATTTTTCAAGATGAAAATGGCTAGCCCAGCTATACGTCTTTTTGAGGAATACCTGTGCAAGGTCAACTTGTTATTCTCCGCCCTGCTGGGCTGCAAATCTTTCCTAGGAGGGATGCATTAGGCTTAACAGGAAAATGGGCTTTAAAAAATAATAAATGGGATGTAATTATAAAAACTGGCAGTAACTATAAAAAATGCACCAAACACAAAATTAGTTTATTAAATATTATTTATGGATTTTGAAATTCTTAAATTTTCATTGTTCTTGTACAAGAATGTTTCGTTGGATTTTTACGTAATACAAATTTATATTTAATCGACTAGAAATTTTGGGATAAAAATATTTCGGATCCCATCAAAATGTGGGAAATTTTATTGAATTCTGTCTTCAACGGTTGGTTGAAATTATTAATCGTTGTCCTAGCTAGAAAATGGGTTGTACTTTTAAAAAATTGTAAATGGGTTGTTGTAAATTCCATTAGAATTCCAAAATGGGTTGTACATTCTTACAAAACGCAAATGGGCTATAAGTTCTCTGCCACACACTTGTGGGCCTACTAAGTGACGCGTCCCCTAAAAAAATAAGTTACGCGTATGCAAGGTTTGTCAACTTATTATAGTCAACACACGGTTCTAGCAGCAGTGGCCGTTGGATGTCTATCCAACGGATGTCGGGCTTCTTCTTCAATCTCGGATATTCTTAGCTTCGCCGCCCAAAAATGATTCCTCCCTCGACATCCGGGGCGCACTGCTTCAGAGGCTGACTTGTGGGCCTACTAAGTTCGAGCGTACCAAGGGCTTTGTCAACTTAGTCAATATAAACGATTGGCTTCAAAGGACCGTGACGATGTCCATCCAACGGCCGTAGTGCTTCTTCAACCTCCGGTCTTCTTGGTCCAGCCGATCAAGCAGCGGCCGGTCGTGCCCGCCTCTCGCCTCCCGTGGCCGGCTGTCTTTGCCGCAGAGGCCTCACCGCCCCATACTACTCCCACCGCTGGCAGGCCATCCCTCCACTCAACCACACCTCGTTATTTTGCGGCGACGGTAGCCTCACACCGCAAATCAACCAGTGAACCCTCGTACTCCTCTCCGCTGGCTTCCACCGATCGTCTTCCCGCTCTGCCGTCCCCTTCCTAGGCGTCGCCATCGTCCACCGGCCTGGTGCTCTCGGCGCGGCGTGCTCAACGAGCGACTTCCATCGGAAGAGTACCGTACGTGGAGAGGCTGACAGTTGGGTCCACGGCGGCCGCAAGGAAGTGCCTCCTTATTACGCGCAAAATAATTATTCCTCCACCTGACAGTAGGGACCCACCGGACGGGCCACCTTATTTCGCGAAAAAAAACGTTTCCCCCCTAATTGCTGGGACCCACCGGACGGGCCACCGTATATCGTGAAAAAAGTTCCCCCCGCTGTCAGCTCGGACCCACCGGAAGTGCCTCTTTATTACGCACAAAAAAATGAATACTCCCCCTGCTAGCTGGGACCCACCTTGGTGGGTGGCTGACTTGTGGGCCTACTAAGTTGACGGGGACGGCGGTTTTGTCAAGTTAGTCAATATGAACGATTCTAGCTCCAAAGGACGTGACGATGTCCATCCAACGGTCAGTAGTGCTTCTTCAACCTCTGGTCTTCTTGCTCCACCGCCCAAAGCAGCGCCGGTCGTGTCACCGCTTCCTACCTCCGTGGCCGGGTTGTGGTTGCCACGGAGGCCTCACCGCCCTACTATTCGCAGACCGCTGGTTGTGCCTCTCGCGGCGACGGCAGCCTCACACCACAGCCGAATGAGTGAACCATCATACTCTTCTCCGCACGGGCATCCACTTCGGCGTCTTCACCGGCTCCGCGTCGTCCCCTTCCTAGGCCTCACCGTCGTCCACCGCCCTGGTGCTCCCGGCGCAGCATGGTCAATGAGGTCAAGGAACGACTTCCATCGGACGTGGATCAGACGCCGAGAGGTCGATTTGGTCCACGGCCGCAGCAAGGAGGTGCCTCCTTATTACGCTGAAAATAATGATTCCTCCACCGACAAATAGGGACCCACCGGACGGGCCACCGATTTCATGAAAAAATGTTTCTCCCGACCGCTGGGACCCACCAGCTACACCTTCGCACGCAAGGAAGTGCGTCCGCAAAAACGATTCGCTTCTCGACTGCTGGGACCCACCAGCTACATCTTCGCACGCAAGGAAGTGCGTCCGCAAAAACGATTCGCTTCGACTGCTGGGACCCACCAGCTACGTCTTCGCACGCAAGAAAGTGCACGGCGATACCGGGACCCACCTGGTCGAAGCGTGACGAAGCGTTGTCATTCCGGGCCGCGAACGGTACGTACATACCGGTCGATGTAGAGGCGCCGCGACGTGTCATAGTAGAGGCACGACGTGTCGTAGTAGAGGCGCCGCGACGTAGCATGTACACGCACGCACAGCCGCCGTGGTGCAAGAAATAAAATACGCCACGTATGTGTACGCACGGCCGTGGCTCGTGTACATGGCTGGGTCGGAACGGAGAAACAAAGATCGCTGCCGTGTTCATGGGGAGGCAGCGGAATGCGCCGTGTTCATCGGGAGGCAACGGAACGCGTGGGAGCCAACCGGCCGGGTCGGAACGGAATGTGTGGTTGTGTTCATCGAGGGCTTGGACGAACAGCGATGGAAACGAGGCTGGCGTATCGCGACAACGGAGGAAACTGACCTCCCACGCTCGGAACAGCGCCCCTGTTGATCGGGAGGTGTGGCGTACCGCAAAACGGAGGAAACGGACCTCCTACGGTCGAAACAGGGGTCCTGTTGATCGGGAGGGGTGTGGCGTACCGCAAAACGGACGAAACGGACCTCCTACGATCGAAACAGGGGTCATGTTGATCAGGAGGGGTGTGGCGTACCGCAAAACGGGACTCCACGGGATACTGTTCATATCCACCGTCTACCTCCTCCAGCCTCCAGGGGCTACCGTCGACCTCCTCCAGCCTCCACGGGCTCCTGTTCATCCA
The DNA here is from genome assembly GCA_021605145.1 of Aegilops bicornis. Lineage (NCBI taxonomy): Eukaryota > Viridiplantae > Streptophyta > Magnoliopsida > Poales > Poaceae > Aegilops > Aegilops bicornis. The sequence continues at coordinate 417,946,840 of CM038672.1, forward strand.
GCCTCCACCGCGCGCTACTCCACCGGCTACTGTTCAACCACCCCTCCACAGGCACCCCTCCATCGTCTACTGTTCATCTAGCCTTCCACACCATGGGGTCCTGTTCAACCACTCATCCACGGGCACCCCTCCACCGTCTACTGTTCATCCAGCCTTCCACACCACGGGGTCCTGTTCATCCAGAGGCAAACGCCACCGCCATCGCTCATCCAACCCCCACCCCCACCCCCGCAACGCCAATCGCTCATCCTGCAGGCATTATCGATCGGCTTTTAGCAGCAGAGAGCGGCGAATCACTCGATCGAGTTCGATTAATGTACCATCGATCGATCGCTCGGGTTCAGTAACGTGTAGCCTGCAGTGTAATCGCTCGGGTTCAGTTAGAGCCCAACGCCTCGCTCGGGTTCAGTTAGAGCCAACGCCTCGTACACACGTGCGTATGTGTATGAGGGAAACACGCATCGCTCGGCCCCCGACCTCCCACCGTAATCGGCAACTCCCCAAAATTTTCCTCGTCCTCGCTTCTACCACGGTTTTTCCCATCATGGACAGCCCAAAGAATGTCATGCAGCTGCATCTCCGGCCCGCCCAGGATGAAAAGCCCATTTTCTATCATGATTTTTTGTCATAGAAGTAGGAGCCCACCACATCTATGATGATACTGGGTTTTGTCACAATTGTCGTCATAGAAGTGTCATATGTATGACAGAAAAAAAATTGTTCGGCCCAAAATGTCACGGATGTGTCTTTTTTTGTAGTGTATGGATTTGTTCGGACCTCAAAACTATGCAAGTTTTAGAGGCAGTCATTATGGTCTGGTTATCGTTGATGATTTTCTCATTACACTTGGGTATTCTTTCTTGGAGACAAAACCTGCACCCAAGACATCTTCAAAAGATTCTCCAAGAAGGGCCAGAATGAATATGATGTGCAAATTGAGCATGTCAGAAGTGACAATGGTATTGAGTTCAAAAATACTCACATCGAGGATTTTCTCGTCGAGAATGATATAACTCATGAGTTTTGTGCCGCATACACTCCCCAACAGAATGGAGTTGTTGAGCGAAAGAATAGAACTCTCATTGAGATGGCGAGAATAACGCTCAGTGAGTATAAAACTCCTATTCGCTTCTGGGTTGTCGCTATTAACACATCTTGTCATGTTATCAATCATGTTTGTCTTCACAAATTCCTTAAGAAAACTTCATATGAGCTTATCACTGGCAAGAAACCAAATGTTTCTTATTTACGTGTTTTTGGTGCACCTTGTTATATCCGTGACATGAATCATAATGCCAAGTTTTCCCAAGGCACATGAAGGTTTTCTTCTTGGTTATGGCTCGAACTCGCATACTTATCGTGTCTATAAATCTCACCACGGGAAAGTTATGGAAACGGTAAATGTGTGGTTCGATGAATCTAACGGCCCCCATAAGGAGCACCTACCTAATGTGATAGATTAACCTCTGATTTCGGATGCTATTCGGCAAATGGCTATTGGGAGCGTCAAGCCAGTTGAAGGAAATGTACCTGACTCTTCCGATGAAGATGCCCCCATGACTCGAAGCAGAACACGCCAAGCCACTACTGAAGAAAATGCCACTCCAAACACAAATGGAAACCATAATGCAAATGGCGATCTGAATGGAAATGAGGACTCAAATGCTCATCCCGATGCTGATGCTGAGGAAAATGAAAATGATCATCAAGACGAAAATCTTCACCCATGAGTGGGTAATCGAGTTGACCCTACATTAATTCGCGAAGATCTCGTGAATCTAGGTTATCGACCCACAACTCGTTCTCGCACTCGTTTGGCTAACTATTGTGGCATTTTCTCCTTTTTCTCTTTGACAAAACCTACCAAGTATGAGGACGCCATGAATGATCCCGATTGGATGAATGCTATGCAAGAAGAGTTGGTGCAATTTGAATTGAATGATGTATGGGAATTGGTTGACAAACCGAATCCTAAGAAGCACAATATCATCGACACTAAATGGATATTCAGGAATAAAGCAAGATGAAAATGGCATTGTTGTGAGAAACAAAGCACATCTTGTTGCTCAAGGGTATACACAGGTAGAAGGTATTGATTTTGGTGAAACTTATGCTCATGTTGCTCGCCTTGAGGCAATTCGTATTCTTCTCACTTATGAAAACTACAATGATATCCTGCTTTATCAAATGGATATGAAAAGTGCTTTCCTCAATGGTGAAATTGATGAGGAAGTATATGTTAGGAAGCCACATGGCTTTGAAAACCCTTAGTTTCCTAACATAGTTTTCAGGTTGAAAAAGGCTTTATATGGGCTGAAGCAAGCCCCTCGAGCTTGGTATGACACCTTGAAGAGGTTTTTGCTCGACAAAGGGTTCAAGCCAGGATCCACTGATTCCACTCTTTTCACATGTGCTATTGATGGTGATCTATTCGTGTGTCAAATCTATGTGGATGATATTATTTTCGTCTGTACTAACAATGCTTGCAGCATAGAGTTCGGGCGAATGATGTCCGAGAAATATCAAATATCAATTCGTCAACAGGACAATGGAATTTTCATATCTCAGAAGAAATATCTGAGAGACTGTCTAAAGAAGTTCAAAATGCAAGATTGCAAACTCAAGGTCTACAAAACTCCAATGCCCACGAATGGTAAGTTGAACGCAGATGTGTACGGTAAGGATTATGATCAAAAAGCTTATTGTTCGATGATTGGTTCTTTACTCTACCTATGTGCATCCAGACCTGATATTATGTTGAGTGTTTGTATGTGTGCCCGTTATCAAGCTGCACCAAAAGAATCGCATCACCAAGCGGTCAGGCGTATCCTGAGATATTTGGCTCACACCCCCACCATAGGTTTATGGTATCCTATGGGAGCATAGTTTGATCCCGTTGGATATTCAGACTTAGGTTACGCAGGTGACCTAGTTGACACGAAATCTACTTCGGGGACATGGCATTTCCTTGGTAGATGTTTGGTATGTTGGTCGTCAAGTAAGCAGAATTGTGTTTCTCTCTCTACGACCGATGCCGCATATAGTGCTGCTGGCGCATGTTGCACTCAGTTATTATGGATGAAGAAGACTCAGAAGGATTATGACATCAAGGTCAAGAAGATTCCTCTATATTGTGAGAATGATAGTGCGATAAAAATTGCACACAATCTAGTGCAACATTCTCGCACCAAGCATATTTCCATCAAACAACATTTCATTCGCGATCATGTTGCTCGAGGAGATATTGTTATTGATCACGTCAGTACTCAAGATAATATTGCTGACATCTTCACCAAGCCTCTCGATGAGAAAAGATTCTGTGCGTTACGGTGTGAGCTAAATATCCTAGATTCTCAAACGTGCAGTAAGCTGGACTCGGCACCCGTACAATCACTTCCACATCTTAGAGGGAATGGGTGCATAACAATCGAAGAGTTTGAAAATTTCGACAAAGTGAAATTTTCCTTCTGAGAGTGAATACATTAACGAAGAACTAGACTAACTAGGTGCCACGATAATTGTGCGACGCTCGGGGTAATACAGTTCTTATACAGTGGGTCACACCACCACAATTTTTCTTCGTTGAGTTGCCTTTCGGTTGAAGGATTTTGTGTTAGTCCGAATGTATTTCACTCATAGCTTTTCATTCAAGTGTTTGTGTTTCTCTGAGTGAAACGCCTAGGACTTTGTTTTCCCTCTATTCTATCTCTTCTAGTCTATGTTGTTCCATTATGAATGCTCAATTTCATTTGGTAATGAAACTTTATCTGGTGTCCTTGACCACGTTAAAGGTTTGTTCCGAGCTTAATTCATTTTGGCGAAAGCCGTCCAAAATTTGGGGTTTGCTGCCCAAGTCAGGACCAAGATCTTTGATGATGGTTGCCACGTGCTATTCAGCAACTTTCGTTCTTCCTGGACCGTTGAATCGCAAAAGTCCTTCGATGGTAGCCGTCCGATCAGATTCACCCGATGCGGTTATTTCTCCTCGCATATATATACTGCATCGCCACCTCTCCCTCATCCACTTCCTCCATTCGCCACTGTCACATTCCAAAGCCCTACCACACTGCTCCACGTTGAGCTCGACATCGTCGATCGTCTTCGCCGCTTCGCTGCTGGAAAGAGGTCGCCGGAGTCATTCCTCGCCGTCGCGGATCATCTTCCTCCCCGTGCCGCCGTAGTTGCTACACATCACTGAGTTAGGGTATGTGTAGTGCGAACTCGTTCTTCCATCCATCGCGTTCGAGTTCGTCCGCGGTAGAAATTCCATGTATTTACCGCATTTTTCAGATCTTTATTTCTAGGTAACTTGTACGGATGTGGTTTCTAGATGTCCCTGGCATCCAAAAAAAATCAGATCTAGGGTTTGTGTTATGTCTCGTATGAATGGAATGCTTAGCATGTTGACTAGTATATTCTTCGAACCTACTAGTTCGTTCTACACATTTCTTTCATCTGAAACATTTCTCAAAGTCTAAATCTGATTCTTCTTCAAAACGTTTTATTTCGCAAAGTATTCGCTGTGAGAATTCGTAACCATGTCCCCTTTTTTTCCTTGCATCTATCCTTATTCACAGGTGCATGCAGTCGGTTGAGGATTCTGCTCAACCAGTGAGCATGGCTGATGGAGGAGATGTTATTTTGGGCATAGCAGATGAGTCCAAAGCTCCAAATACAAAGGGCCCAATGGTAGGCCCATCAACCAGCAAACGCAAACGCACCGAGCAAAATGCCGACGAGCAAGAAGAAGATGCTCCGAAGAAAAAGCGGGGTGGCAGACAACCCTATACAAACACAGCAGAGTACATCCCTCATGATCGTTGCAACACTGCTCCCGAAGAAACCAAGCAATAGAGAGATAAGCGTCTGCAATGGATTGGACGCCACTGGGTGCGAAAATGGTTCAATTATGAATTGATTCAACCCCGGTTTGATCAAAACTTTGCATTTCATCCACCATGGAGTGACTGCCGAGAAAATTTGGTCTCATTAGACCAAATGATCCTCACGAGAGACCGCCGCCACCACCAAATGCTCATGAGTCCTCCCTTCGTACACCCGAATATTATCCTGATGAGCTTGCTTAGCATCAGGAGAATGCCATCAAGCGAGCTAAGAAGGCTGAAAAGGAAAAGGCTCGTGAGATGAAAACTTTCGCCTTCTCAAGGATGATGTCACGAAGAAAAAGGCTGAAGGAAAATCTGAAGGTCGCTCCAAACGCAAACATGATCCCAGTGCTGCTGCAAGGGGAAAGAGTGCACCGAAGAAAAGAACAGTTGGACAAGCCGATGAAGATTCTTCGGATGATGATCATCCACCGCTCACAAAGGATGAAGTTGATGCTAGTCTCAGCGAGCAAGTGAATATCACTACTTCAACGGCGTTGCTTGATCTTTGGGTTCCTCTTGTTCCAAAAGCACCACCGAAGAAGATCATTCTTAGGAAAACTCCACCTACCATTGTCACGATGAAACAACTTGTGGATACAACTCCTCATCCAGAAGCTATCAATCTGAAGGATTTGGTTGTTGACGCTCCTATGAGTATTGCAAAGCTTGGCGAACAAATTCCCAAGCCTAAATTGAAGAAAATGAAGGCTCCTACTACTGAGCATAATGCTCCGCAAGCTTCTGGTCCGAAGGAGAAGGCTACTAAATTTGCTCCAACACTAACTCAACCACTGGCTTCTAAACCTCCTTCCGAGCAAGTTCCAGTGCTAACTATTGCAGTTGCAAAGTCTGATGCTCCTCACTACTATAATCATGTGTTCATCATGGAACAACTTGATAAGTTTGTGGACAATCCATTCGATGGTGAAGTGGCCTCTCTGCCTATCCATCTTGAAGTTATTTCCTAGGACACTACTATTGTTAAGAAATGAGAGAAGATGCAGTTGAAATCGACAATTTGTCTGCCGAACATAAAGATATTGATGATCGAATGAGAACTACTTCTTCAAAATTTGTCATTGAAGCACCCGAAGATTCCTACAAGGATATCAACCATGTCCTGACTCTCCTCCGGCACACAAGGTTGCATTTTCACACAAAACTAGATGAAATTGTTCAAAAGATCTATCTTGAGCATCAAGCAAAGGTTAATGGCTACGACGATCTTGTCAAAGGCCACATTGATCAATCTACATGGCAAAAGAAGAGGTGAAAGAAAACTGCGAAGAAAAATGTCCCTCCTGCTCCGACAGAAAAGTCACTTGATCACTCAAAAGCTGAGTTTCAGAAAGAAAAATCTCCTGAGCCAGCTATTCCTTCGCCAAGTCCAATTGAATCAGTGCCTGTGGCCTCCCCTGCTCAAGATGATATTCATTCCCAGCAAATTGTTTCTAAGGAAGGTGAAATCCCTCACTTCCCCGGCTCATGCAACACCAAATGTCTTGGCTCCTCCAACTGATCAGCAAAAACATACTCCAGTGGACCTAGTTCTTGATTCAGCCTCAGTGCGTACCATAAAGGAATCTTCTCGGTTGCCTACTGACTTTGCAGCTCCCTCCATTGTGTTGTCTGCTCCATCTCAATTTAAGTTGTCTATCGTCACAGTGCCACGAATACCAGATGTTGGTCCCTCCGAACATAAATCTATCTCTGCTTGCCATACTGACTCAGTTGTATATGGCGATGAAGTGATCCTGGTTGAAGACAAACTCAAATACCCATATCCTCATGAAGAACTGCCTTTGTTCTCGGCAGGTGTTGGCGCCAAAGGTCCTGTTTTCACTCAGAATACGCATCCCAAATTCTTTCAAGATAGTCCGTATGATGGGCCGTGCACTTCTGAATCGCCTCGCTACTAGACAAAGGAATAGGCTATATATTACTCTCAGGTCCTCTATGACAGCAAGAAAATTTTTCCGCATGAATATCCGGACATCCCAACTATGAAAAATATTGTTTGCTTCAATCAGTTGCTGCAAGATCTGGAAGATTTCTGCCTCACCAATGTATTTGCATTCGAACATCCCTGGAACAGAGAGATTATTCTTTAGTACTATGCCACTCTGTACATCTCTAGTGATGAATGTGACAGATCAAAATGGATTATGGAGTGGATGACCGAAGGAAAACGCATCAAATGCACTTCAACAGATTTTGTCTCGCACTTCCATTTCCCTTGCTTTGAGCATGGTAACAATGAAATTCGGGTGCGCAACATTGATGCTATTTCTGATGAAACTTTTTGGTGCACTATGGATGAAGATAAGATTCGTGACTACACCGGTCCTCCGAGGCCTGAGCATTTAACATTCGAGAATCAGACACTATATCACTTGCTCACTTACACTATTTGCCCTCTGGCCGAGATGAACACAGATAAATCCATCTCAGATGTTCTTCGAAATGTTATCTATGCAATATCTGAGCGGTATATCTTCGATATTGAGGACATGTTTCTACGTATCTTGTAGGATTCTGCTCAGTATCCGCACTGCCTCAAAGTTTATGCTCCATGGGTCCAGAAAGTTGTTGATCACGCCATACGCATAGTGTATCTGGCAAAGCAAAGTCACAAAAGCTTCATACCTCCTGTTCGATATACTTTGCAAATCATGGAAGATATTTCTTCGGGTAAATGGCCCACGTCAAGCCCTCATGGTTACCACAAGCACTTTGTTAGACCACATCTCCCTCAGCGCGACCGAAAGATTTTGCATCAACCTCCATCGCAACTCGAAGTAAGTTTGCACACACAACAACTGCTGCTGCAGCACATCGCTGAGGATCGACGCGAGAAAGAACATCTTGCCTCCGAGCTAAATGCAGTCAACAATCGAACCAAATTCATGCATACGATTGCAGATGACAACAAGAAGCAGCTCTGGAAAGTGCTTTGCAAGTTCTTTACCAAGAAACAACTCCTGAATGTAAACCTCAAAGAGCTCTATGATTACATTGACCAAGTCTTCTCTATCGAAGGTTTCCAAGATCAAAGTACCCCTTCTCTGCCTGCTCGTGAGCCAACCACTAATCTTTTGCATCTCAAGCTTCACAAACTGCTCAAAGAATCTGAAGCTACCTCACCGACAGAGAAACCTGCCGAAGGAAATATGCTATCATGTGTTCCTCATGTGGCTGACCCAAATATGCCCTCATCTTCTTAGCCCCAAGTTGTTCCCCCCGAAGGAAAATCTGTGCCAGCTGAAGATGATGCCACACCAGTCACTTCCGAAGATGAAATCACCTTGGACAGTTCTTCTGGAGATGCCACCAAGTGAACCAAGTTCCGCGCTTTTGCACTCATGTTATTCGTCGCCTTTTTTACACTGGTTGACAAAAAGGGAGAGAATTACATCGAGTCTCGATAGATTTGCTTTCTGTGTTTCTTTGGTTTGGTTTTGTGCGTATTTGAAACTTCTGTCTAAAAGACTATCCACTCTATGTTGTAGAACTTCTGTGTTGTAATGTTCATAACCCCGCCTGCTGCACTATTTCTATCGAAGCATTTGTTTTGCAGGTGGAATTATTATCGGAAGTTATGAATGATTGCACTACAATCTCAATGGATTATATGTCATCAGTGTGAATCATTGTCTCGAATGATTGAAATTTCCTCTGTATACTTCAAAATTTGTAGGAGAATTAATCTCACATCTTTATCCCTACATATATTTAGGGGAGTCTATTTCGTCACTGAGAAAAGTAACACTTATTCACTCTTGTTCGAATTACTTGTCAATTATCTACCTTCATTTCAACGATTATCTATTTTATAAACAATCGTCCAAAAAGGGGGAGACTGTTGGTGCAATAATTTGCCTCCTTATGTTTTGGAGCCTGTTGACATAAACAGTATGGGACTTATGTGTTTGCTAGTGCACACAGAGTAACAAGTCCTTGGAATCAAGAGGAGTTTGATTCAGACGACAAAGATAATCCCTGCGTAGCAGTGAAGGTTATCACCGAAAATTATGATAACAAGAGCGACCCCTCAAAAATTGCTGACGTGAAGCAATTGGTTCAGTACTTGTCCGAAGGAAGTGACTGCGACCAAGAAGTTTGAAGACAAAGTGAAGACGTAGCATTTACTTTGTTGTTTCTCTTCTCTTTATTGAGTCATAGGACCACTGTACTATTAAGAGGGGTGTAGTGTTCAAAGCTTTGATTTTCTTATGCTAAACCCAAATCCTATGAAAGTTGCGAGAGAAATCTCTTTGTGTTCCGAGCAAATACTTGCCAGAGATTTGTCTCTGACCGAGGAGTTAGCATTACTTGTTCCTCAAGTAATGTTACCGTTGCTCCAAAATCCGACCGTTGTGAACATGTCGGTTGGCCATTAGCTGGACCGCGTGTCCAAAATGGTCATTTCCCACCAGGGAAGGCTGCGGCTATAAATAGCCACCCTGCGCCGGTGTTGTCTAGCGGCTGCGCCGTTTGATTTTGAGAAGATTGTTGAGCAACCCCCTCTTCGAGTGATTTGAGTTTAAAATCCACCGAGAGAAAACCCCTAGAGCCGAAAAAATAGATAGTGGTTCAGCACCACTCGAATCTAAGTCCAGTACGCTCCGCCTATTACTCTTGAGAGCCGCAAACTCTCTAGAAGGTTAGGTGTCAAGTTCTTCAGAGACCAAGAGTAATTGTGGTTCTCGAAGAAGAAGTCTTTAAAGGTTCGAAGATTGCCTCAAGTATATACCACGAGTGATTGGCATTGGTTGACGAACCAATTGTCGAGGAGAACAGGGCGAAGAGAGTTTATCTTCTGTGTTAAATCACAACCCCTCCAACCAGACGTAGTCCTTGTGCAGAAGGATGAACTGGTCTACCAAATTCCTTGTCGCCATCAAGCATCACTGGTTATCTCTACTTCACCTCTTTTTCATTCAAACTGTTTCAGTCATGTGATATGTCTTAGTGCATGCTTTCAGTTTCCATTCGGTAATTTATTTTTGCTCACTATACTTTGCTTTCATTCGCTCCGCTGCTGGGTTATGAGAGTTTTGATATTTCCATTCACCCCCACTTTGGTAGACATACTTCGTTCCTACATGATGCAATCCTAATATCTTTTATATCTTAAAATGTAGGGTATCCAAAGAAAGAGGAATTGTCGGATAGCTGGAATCTGGATAAAAATACAACAAAAGAACATCTAAATTTACGGGCCTCCTAATGAAGCGTGGATTTTACAGAATTATTTCTAGAAAATATGAAGTCAGAGGACCGAAGATGCGCCAGAGGGGACCCAACAGGCGTCCGCGTATCCTGGTGGGGCGGGTCACTGACCAGCCGCGCCCCACGCCCGCGTGGACTCTTGGTGGCTCACCTCCTGATGCCCTCTGGCATAAAGTCTCATTTTCCTTAGATAAAATCATAGAAAATCCCAGGAACTTTCCGCCGCCATCTGCAAGCGGAATTTTGGCGAAGCACTTTTGATGATCGGATGAGTTATTCTGCATAGGAAACTTCCCTTCAGAAGTGGGAAATCGAAGTCATCATCATCACCAACACTATTGGGAAAACGTAGTAGAAAACAAAAAAAATGTCTACGAGCAAACCAGGAACACTATGAAGATGCATTAACGGTTAAGCTTAGATATATTAATTCTCAGTTGAAGTGGAAAGAGTGGGTGTAGATTATACTTGAAGTCATGTGAACCGTTCATAAATGATCCTCGAACCAAAGAGTGAGAACACGGCCTCTCCATAGTTTGCAGGCATACGGTCTTCTCGATCCGGCGACGCTTCACCATCGAGAGCTAATCAACGCCAGAGAATTAGAGAGAGAAGATTAGAACAACATTGGGCTTCTAATTGTGAGGACTAGAGAGGATTAGATCTAGCTCTGATTGGATCAACTAGAACTATAACTAAAGAACTAGAGGAAACTACCAAACTTGTGTTACCCAAGGGCCAGATCCTCAAGTATATAAAGGGAACTTCCTCCCCCTTGGTCGGCCATGAGAAGGGGGTTTCCCTCAAAATCAGCCTTACCTAGCTTGTCCAACAAGCTAGGGGGCACCCAAATGTTATTGGCGAAGGAAATATGCCCTAGAGGCAATAATAAAGTTGTTATTTATATTTCCTTATATCATGATAAATGTTTATTATTCATGCTAGAATTGTATTAACCGGAAACTTTGTCACATCCTAGCTAGTTCATGCATTAGAGTGTTGCATCATGTTTACTTTTCCAGAAACTTGAAATGGGGATGACAGAACCCCCAACACCCCCTGGAAACAACTAGGGTTTACTAAAATTATTTTCAATGAACCTGAAATGCCCTTCTAAAAAGTCCACCCTTTTTGTTTTGGGTTAGAACCTCTGACAAAATGGGTTCACATTTTTCCAGGACACATAAGGTCATTGGATTAAATCATTACTATTTGCATTTGGGTATTTAAATGCTATAAAATATTTTTAATGCCCAAATAATTCTAGAAATAAGTGTGGGCTGTTGGAAATAATCTAAACACAGCCTATGATTATTTTCAGGATTTTTGAAAGTGTCTAACCATTTTTAATAAAGCCACAAACTTACAGAAAAATAGAAAAACAGAATTTAAAAGAGAGGGAGGGAACTTACCCGTCAGCAGCTCACCTGGCCGGCCCACTGGCGGCCCAATGTCTGGCCCATGCCACCACCGCTTGCTCTCGCCAGAGCAGATCGAGGTGACGCCATGAGCGAGGCCACGGCGTCACCGCTTGTCCGCCTGCGCCTCGAGCACTGGGCAGGCTCCACGTCACCGCCTCAACCCCGCAGACACGTCGCTCGCTCCCCTGCCTCTCTTCCTCACCTCTCCTCACCATGGCCGACGCCGCCGCAGCTGCACCGCCGAAGTAGCCGCGCTCTCCGTTGTCCCCGCGCCGCGCCACCGTGTCCATAAGCTCACCGCCCTCCTCTCCTTCGAGCAAGTCGAGCCCCGAGCGCTCGCTTGCCCCGCGGCCTCCGCAACAGCCTCGCCCGACTCCGCCACCGCCGGAGATCCCCTTCGTCGTCACCGCCGCAATAGCTCGTCCCCGACCGCGTCGTCTGCTCCTACGTGATCACTGTGAGTTACTGCACCTTCCCATCCTCTCCGTTCTCTATCTCGAGCACCCTAGCGACTGCACGAAGCATCACCGCACGCGCCGCCGCTGAGCTCGTCGTCGACGTGACTCCGGCCACCCACCGGCCACACCACCGTGCCCAACACTCTCACCGCATCGCGAGGAGTCCGTAGCACCTCTACACGCGCCTCACCGTGCCCCGAAGCCTCGGATTCGACCTCACCCGACTCCGGCAACCGCCAAGGTCATCGTCGGCGACGTTCCCGGCCACCACGAGCTCCACCACTGCCACCAAACGACGCGGCTCATTCCCAGCTACGCGTAGATGGTCTCCGCCGTCCATTTGGTCGCCGGAGCACGAAAACGCACTCCCACCGCCGTTCTGCTCGCTGGCTTAAACGCCAGCGGGTTTTACCGTTGACTTTGACTGGGTGGGCCCAGGTTGACCTCCCCCCTGAGTCTATGACAAGTGGGGCCGCTATGCTAATTAACTTAGATTAGCACTAACTAAATTTAGTTCGTTTAAATAACTACTGACAGACGGGACCCACTAGTCAGTTTGACTCGGACCAGCTCCGTTGGATCGATGACGTCACCACGATTTAATCTTGTGAGTTTAATTCAATTACTGGAATTATTCTTATACAGGAAATTCCAGAAAATAGTACAAACTTCAAAAATTCATAGAAATTAATCTGTAACTCCAAGTGCAAAGATTTATATATGAAATTTGATCAGAAAAATTCAATCTTTCCATATCTACTGGTTTCATACATGTCAGAACACTTTAACCTTGCTGTTTAGGTGAACTAAGCAAATGCACTAATATGACCTCTTACTTTGGGTTAGCATTTGAATCCTTGATTCAAATGAACTCAAACTAATCTGTTCTAAGTTGCCTTAGCCCAAACACACTCGTTTTTCCATGTCATTGCATGCATCATATTGTTGCATATTGCCATGTGGTGATTGTGTTTCGATGTGTTCTTCGTGGTAGGTTCTGCCTCCGAGGATATTCACGAGTATCCAACTGAAGGGCAGTATTCCACTACCACTCCGTCAGGCAAGCAACCCCATTGATCATTTCGATACAAACCCATCTTCTCGCTTCTGCTCTCGTTTACTGCATTAAGACAACGCGTTTGAAACTGTTGTGTGTTGCGGTAGTTGAACCCACTTCCTCTGCATGACCTGTCATTGCCACGGTAACTAGATGAAACCCACTAGCATGTGTAGGAGTTGATTGAGCCATGCTTGTGTTTCCTACCATGCTATGCTTGCTATGCTTAGAGTCGTGTCAGGTCTGTCTCATCGGGGTGATGAACTAGAGTGAAAGGTTGTGTCGGTAATGAGAGTAAAGTGTTGAACATGATTTGGTAAAGGTATCGATGAGAGGCCATGTAGGAGTACATGGTGGGTTGTTTAATTGAGGCCGTCCTTAAGAACTAAGATCTGTATGTGTGATTTAAGACCAGCTACTACCACGCGTTGGGCCCGAAACTAATGGACCCTCTCGACTTATTAACCACTCCTGTCCTCTGTCCAGGAATTGCAAGTAGTTTCTGGTGTTTGTAGTTGCTGGAGGCCGTGCGCAGCACTGACCTTAGGGGTGGGCTGTGATGCGGTATGCTCGTGCCCGGTGTACCGATTGGCCCGTTTGGTGTCTCGGGAACCCTGCACACATCGTTTGGGGCCGTTGAGAACACCCCGGCCAGATTTCCTTGCGGATGGAACCCGAATAGGCGATAAACATGGACTAGCGACTCGTGTGTTTAGTCAGGTGGTGGCCGACACCCTCGCTGGGCTTCCGCTTGAAGGTTGCCGAGTACATGTCGTGTAAATGGCGATAAGTGGTGAAAGCGTGTGCGAAGAAGTACATCCCTGTAGGGTATAAAACTATTCGAATAGCCGCGTCCGTGGTAAAGGACTACTTGGTCGCTTATGCAGTTCATAGACAAGTTAATGGTTACTACTAAAAGCCTCAAGATAAGTGTGAGTACCGTGGATGGCCCCTTGTAGGATGACGAGGGAGGATCCATGGTAGAGTATTGTGATGGTGATTAATGGACTCATGTGCGAAAACTATTTTACAAGTGGTGTCTCGTAGGATAGCTTAGCCAAGAGTCAAAGCTGGCTTGCTGCAGTAACTCCCCTACCTTCTTGAGAATGTGCATGTATAGTAGGATCTATTGTAAGACTTGTTGAGTACCTTTGTACTCATGTTGCTTCAATTACTGTTTTCAGACGACAACACCGCCCCTTCAGACGGGTTCTATGTAGATCTCGATGTTGACGAGTGACTTGCCACCCAGGTGGTGATCTAAGCTTGTGAAGGGCCCTATGTAGATAGACAGGCTTCGTCAAGCCTTCTTTCTTTCTAGTTGTCTGTACTCAGACAAGTTTGCTTCCGCATGTGCTTGTATGTTTGTATGACTTGAGTGTCGGGTCATGTGACCCCTATCTGTATGAACATGTTATGTATGGCTCTTGAGCCTTTAAATAAAGTACTTTGAGTTGTAGAGTTTTGTTGTGATGCCATGTTGTATTTACACATATCGAGCATATTGTGTGTATGATTGAAATGCTTGGTATGTGTGGGATCCGACAATCTAGTTGTTTATCCTTGGCAGCCTCTCTTATGGGGAAATGTAGTCTAGTGCTTCCATGAGCCATAGTAGTCCGCTTCTGACCAGTTCACGAGTCCTGCTAGCCCAAAGACTACCGCTCGGGACACTTGACTGGCCGGCATGTGTTTCATTGTTCTGTGGTTCCGTCCTTCGGGAAATTTCACGCGGTGACATCCGGAGTCTGCCTAGCCTGCTACAGCCCGAGTTACGGAGTCCTGTTAGCCCAGTGCTACAGCCGGATTCAAGACGCCGACCGCATGCTCGAAGTTGATTCATGTATGCCTGTCCTCATAGGTTAGTGCCGCTTTGGGTTCACGATTAGCCATGTCGGCCCGGGTTCTCTGTCATATGGATGCTAGCGACACTATCATATACGTGAGCCAAAAGGCGCAAACGGTCCCGGGCCATGGTAAAGCGACACCCATGGGAATACCGTGCGTGAGGCCGCAAAGTGATATGAGGTGTTACCGGCTAGATCGATGTGACTTGGAATCGGGGTCCTGACAGTGTTGGCATCAGAGGCGGACTGCCTGTAGGTTTGTTAAGCCAAACTAGTTGATGTCGAGTCTAGAAATGCTTTAGTTATATGTAGGGGAATTGATTGTGGGAGGGAATGTAAGGCTCTTTTACTCCTTTACCTTCTGCCCTCTGATCTCTGTCTTTCTCTTCTCGTTCTACGTGGGTTAAGGACTAGGCTCTCTTCTCTCTATCAGGTTCACGTGTTAACAATCCATAGTAACTTATAGGATTGTTGGTTACCAGCCTCAGTTCAGTTTCTACTACTTTTAGTATGTTGCCAGTTGAACCAGAACCTTGATATGATATTGTTGAGTGGTTTTGCAAACTGTTGTGAATGTCTCAAATCTTTTTTTGAGCATTTACAGTCGTTATGTTGTCCAATTTCTCCTAGAAAATTCTAATGCCTTTGCATTATTTTGTGCTTTCAGATGGCCACCTGCCCGTAACCAAGTGGTTCGTCTGACTCGGTGCCTCGATGTATCTGGTCACACGGCCATGCTGGTCCGAGTGATGGTCGAGACAGGCTACCGATGGTATCCTGAGTATACTGTCGAGGAGCAGTTTAGAGACTTTAATCAAAGCCAACATCTTTGCATGGTCAGGATATACCCTTCTTATCCTGGAGCTACTGAACCCCTCCATTGCTCTTATGGACTTGGGGTTACCATCGGGATGTCCGTGCAGGACGCAGCTTACTCGATGATGACTATCATACGAGCCAAAACTGCCTTTCTTCGGAACACTGATTTCCGCTATATGCCAGCATCACTCCCTGGGGCACATGGGTACTATCAGGCTATTTACTGTGACTCTACCCATGAGGATTCACTAATCCGCACCACCACCGAGATGCTTGAAGACAAGGACCGTGAGAATCGTGCCTTGCGTATGGAGCTCTTCAACGCTCGTTCTGATCACTGGGCCACTCTGACACGGTTTGCACCTGTCGTGCAAGCTGGGTATATGGACATGAGGGACTTGTACCCCGTGCGGTCTGGCCTGCCAGATTTTATGGAATGGCGTGAGGTAGGAGGCATCACCCCTCCTCGTGGACCCCGTCTGCCATCGTTTGTTGGACCAAGGCCACATCCGAGTCCCTATGGACCGCAAGCTCCACAGGACCGGCTGTTCCCAGATGATCATGTTCCGCTTCCAGGCTTGGGTGGTGACTTTTATGAGGATTACTACGGAGCTGTGTGAGCTAGTAGTAGTTTCACTAGTATTGTAGTAGTTGTATTTCCACCGTCCTGCGTGACTTGTGGAATATGACTTGGTGTGTATCACATTCCAGAGGTGTAGAAAAATAATGTATAGGAGCTTGGAATGCCTCCGATGAGATGTAACTTCTTTCACCGTAGTTGTACTCTAGCCTGGGCTTGTACTAAACTATGTATGGTGTGTATGACCGTTGGTATATATATGGCAGTTTCTATATTACCATGTCATACGGATGAACATCTCTGCATTCCGTGTTATCCATTACATTCCGCACTTCCTTGCCAAGATTTTGCCATCCTTGTCTAAACCGTTGTCTTGTTTTCCTAGGATGGTCAACACCCGCAACAACCCTGCTGCCCCGGAGCAGGGTGAGGCCAGTGCAGCTAGGGATGAAAATTTGCCTGAACCGCCTTCTCTGGAAGTTATGCTGGAGGCGGAAAGAAACAAGCGTGAGACTAACCGCTTGCTAGAGCGGATTGAGCAGGATACTACACGTCAGCAGAGGAACGACTTAGTGTCGATCAATGACTTTGTCAAGTTGTACCCACCGAAGTTTAATCATTCCGTCGAGCCCCTCGATGCGGATGATTGGCTTCGCAGCATCACCCATAAGCTACGTTCTTCCAAAGTAGTCGAAGCTGATAAGGTTACCTTTGCTGCCTATCACCTTGAAGGCCCTGCTAGCCTTTGGTGGGAAAACTTTGAGGCTATGCGCCCGGTCGGCCAAATCACTACTTGGGCTGAATTCAGTGAGGCTTTCCGTGAGCATCACATCCCGAAAGGTCTCATGGATCGTAAGAGGGAAGAGTTCTGCAATTTCACCCAAGGCAAACTGACTGTGGATGCATACAGCCGTGAGTTTGGAAAACTAGCACGTTATGCTCCTGAAGAGGTATCCACCGACGCTAAGAAGCAGGCAAGGTTCCGCAAGGGACTTATCCCCGAGCTTCGCCGTGATCTCCGTCTGCACGCGTGCACCTCCTTCCGGAAGTTAGTCAATAAGGCCATCAGTGCTGAGACAGGTCAGACTGACTATGAAGCTTCACGCAAGCACTCCCGTGACTTTGGTTCTTCATCCGGCTCTGGATCTCAGAAGCGCCGGGTGTGGATTCCAAACACAGCTTTGCCACCCAGGTTCACTCCAAGGCCATCCTTTGAGGCGCCTCGCCCCAACCAGCAGTATGTACCTCCCAAGACTTATGGTGGCCCCGCTGCTAATGCTGCTCCACGCCCCAATGTTGTGACATGCTTCAAGTGTGGAGATACGGGTCACTATATGCGTGAGTGCCCCCAGAACAACCCCAATCAGCCTGGGAAGTCCGTTGGTCGTGGTAAGCCAGCGGGAAAGACTTACTATGCCAAGCCAGCCACCACTGCACGT
Organism: Aegilops bicornis; assembly: GCA_021605145.1. Taxonomy (NCBI): domain Eukaryota; kingdom Viridiplantae; phylum Streptophyta; class Magnoliopsida; order Poales; family Poaceae; genus Aegilops; species Aegilops bicornis. Next base: position 417,964,582 of record CM038672.1, read on the forward strand.
GGCCATGTCAACTATGTCTCAGCTGAGAAGACTCATGATGATCCCAACGTCGTCCTTGGTACGCTCCTTGTTAACTGCCATCCGGCAACTGTTCTTTTTGATGCTGGAGCATCTCATTCATTTATTTCTGAGAGCTATGCTCAATTGCACAACACCACATTTAGTGACATGCCCACCTCCATGGAAATTCAAACTCCTGGTTCTAGATGGCAAACCTCTAGAATAAGCTATGGAAATGAAATTCTTGTCGACAGATTGGTCTACCTTGCATCACTAATAGCTCTCAAGTCCTCGGACATAAACATCATCTTGGGTATGGACTAGATGTCAGCCCATTATGCTAAGATTGATTGCTCCACTAGAACTGTTCAACTCACCCATCCATCGGGCAAGACAGTCAATGTTTTGACCCGAGTGTCTAAGAGTCAGCTCTGCTCCCTAAATGCCAACCCTCTTCCAGACCTCGAAGATATTCCGGTAGTCCGTGACTTCCCGGATGTCTTTCCAGAAGAAATGCCAGGTGTTCCACCTGACAGGGATGTCGTGTTCGTGATAGACCTTGTTCCAGGAACCGTCCCAATATCTAGAAGACCCTATAAGATGGCACCCCTAGAACTAGCCGAGCTTAAGAAAAAACTCGATGAGTCCTTGAAAAAGGGGTTTCATCCGTCCTAGTTCTTCCCCATGGGCTTGCCCCGTCCTCTTTGTCAAGAATAAGGATGGAACGGATCGGATGGTTGTAGATTACCGACCTGTCAACTTGGTCACCATCAAGAACAAGTATCCGCTCCCCAGGATCAACGATCTGTATGATCAGCTCGCTAGATCCTCAGTCTTTTCCAAAATGGATTTGAGGTTGGGCTACCATCAAATCAAAATCAAGAACGGGGACATTCCTAAAACGACCTTCGTTACTTGTTATGGCCAATACGAGTACACCGTCATGTCCTTCGGTTTAACCAATGCCCCAGCCACTTTCTCTCGGTTAATGAACTCGATCTTCATGGAGTATTTGGATAAATTCGTCGTGGTATACCTCAATGATATACTCATCTACTCCAAGGATGAGGAAGAACATGCCGAGCATCTAAGGCTAGTATTGATGAAACTTCGAGAGCATCGCCTTTATGCCAAATTCTCCAAGTGTGAATTTTGGTTGCCAGAAGTGACCTATCTAGGCCATGTAATCTCTGGTAAGGGTATTGCTGTCAATCCCGGCGAAGTTCAAGCCGCCTTGATTGGACTCCACCAAGAAATCAAGCAAGTTCGGAGTTTCCTTGGCTTAGCGAGCTACTGTCGCCGCTTCGTTGAGAATTTCTCCAAGGTTGCTAAACCTCTAACTGAACTCCTCAAGAAAGATAAAAGGTTTGAGTGGACCCCACGGTGCGAGTTCAGCTTTCAGGAACTGAAAAGACGCCTGACATCTGCACCCGTACTCATACCACCAGATTTTTCTAAGGACTTTGTTATCTATTGCGACGCCTCGCGACAAGGACTAGGTTGCATCCTCATGCAAGATCGTCATGTGATTGCCTACGCTTCTCGGCCAAGGCCCACATGAGGATAACTATCTCACACATGATCTAGAGCTTGCAAATCGTAGTCCATGCACTCAAAACTGGCGACATTACCTTCTTGGTAATCGCTAGAAATCTACACCGATCACCAGAGTCTGAAATACATCTTCACCCAACCGGATTTGAATCTCAGGCAAAGACGTTGGGTCGAGTTGATCACATATTACGACTTAGGAATAACTTACACCCCGGGCAAAGCCAATGTCATGGCTGATGCGCTAAGTCGTAAATCCTATTGTAACAACTTGATGTTACAACAAAGTCAACCACTTCTCCACGAGGAATTTCGTAAGCTTAACCTTCACATAGTTCCTCGAGGATTTCTATCCACCCTGGTGGCGAAACCTAACCTTACGGATCAAATCATAACCGCTCAGCGGTATGATAGAGGAATATCTCGGATCAAGGAGAACATTGCTAGCGGAGCTGCTAAGTGTTTCTCCATGGATGAGCGAGGTGTTGTCTTCTTCAAGAACTGCTTGGTGGTTCCCAAGAAACAACATCTACGTCAGTTGATCCTTAAGGAAGCTCATGAATCCCCTCTCACCATTCATCCCGGTAGTACTAAAATGTATCAAGACCTACGCCAGAGGTTTTGGTGGACTAGGATGAAGAGACAAATTGCTCAATACGTTGCTAATTGCGACGTCTGTCGTCGTGTTAAAGCAGAGCATCAACGGCCTGCTGGCACCCTTCAACCTTTGGCTATTCCTGAATGGAAATGGGATAAGATCGGTATGGATTTCATCACCGGATTTCCCAGGACCAAGAGAGGGAATAACGCTATCTTCGTTGTTGTCGATCGTCTTTCCAAAGTAGCCCACTTCCTACTTGTTCGCGAGAGTATAACCGCTAGCCAGCTAGCTGACTTGTACATCTCCCGAATAGTGTCTCTTCATGGTGTTCCATTGGAGATTAACTCGGACCGTGGAAGCCTTTTCACCTCTCGATTTTGGGAAAGCTTCCAAAATGCTATGGGAACTCGTCTCTCCTTTAGCACCGCCTTCCACCCCCAATCAAGTGGTCAAGTAGAACGAGTCAATCAAATTCTGGAGGATATGCTCCGAGCTTCTGTCATCTCTTTCGGTATGGATTGGGAGAAGTGTCTTCCATTCGCCGAGTTCGCTTATAACAATAGTTATCAAGCTAGCTTGGGCAAAGCTCCTTTCGAAGTTCTTATGGACGAAAATGTGGAACGCCTCTTAACTGGTCAGAAACCAGGGAAAGACAACACTTTGGCCCGGATATGATTCAGGAAGCAGAAGAGCAGGTTCGGATTATTCGTGAGAAATTGAAAACAGCCCAATCTCGTCAGAAGAGCCAATATGACTGCAAACATAAGCTCATGACTTATGAAGTCGGTGAGAAGGCTTATCTTCGGGTTACTCCTTTAAAGGGAACCCATCGAGTCCGTATCAAAGGCAAATTGGCTCCTCGTTACATTGGACCTTTTCGCATTCTTGCCAAACAAGGAGAAGTTGCCTACCAATTGGAACTACCTCCGCATCTTTCCAGAGTTCATGATGTCTTCCACGTTTCTCAACTCAGGCGTTGCTTCTCGGATCCTATCCGTGGAGTGGACCACGAAACGCTTGATCTCCAAGATAATCTCACATATCGGGAATATCCCATTCGCATCCTTGATCAAGTCGAGCATACCACTCGGCGCCGGAATATCAAGTTTCTCAAGGTTCAATGGTCACACCATTCCGAGCAAGAAGCTACTAGGGAAAGGGAGGATCGTCTTCGACTTGAGTACCTCACCTTCTTCCCGAAGGATCCTAAATCTCGGGATGAGATTCTTTTGAGTGGGGGTGAGTTGTCACATCCTAGCTAGTTCATGCATTAGAGTGTTGCATCATGTTTACTTTTCTAGAAACTTGAAATGGGGATGACATAACCCCCAGCACCCCCTGGAAACAACTAGGGTTTACTAAAATTATTTTCAATGAACCTGAAATGCCCTTCTAAAAAGTCCACCCTTTTTGTTTCGGGTTAGAACCTCTGACAAAATGGGTTCACATTTTTTCAGGACACATAAGGTCATTGGATTAAATCATTACTATTTGCATTTGGGTATTTAAATGCTATAAAATATTTTAAATGCCCAAATAATTCTGGAAATAAGCGTGGGCTGCTGGAAATAATCTAAACAGAGCCTATGATTATTTTCAGGATTTTTGGAAGTGTCTAACTATTTTTAATAAAGCCACAAACTTACAGAAAAATAGAAAAACAGAATTTAAAAGAGAGGGAGGGAACTTACCTGGCCGCAGCCCACTGGCCGGCCCACCTCGCGGCCCAGCGCTATGCTGGCCCATGCCAGCCAGCTGCTTGCTCTCGCCAGAGCATGCACAGAGGTGACGCCGGCGAGCGCGAGCTCGCCACGGCGTCAGCTACTTGCCGCCCGCGCCCCTGAGCACCTGGGCAGGCTCCACGTCGCCGCCCCGACCCCGTAGACACGTCGCTCGCTCCCCTGCCTCTCTCCCTCGCCTCTCCTCACCATGGCCGACGCCGCCGCAGCCGTACCGCCAACGTAGCCGCGCTCTCCGTCGTCCCCGCGCCGCGCCACCGTGTCCAGAAGCTCCGCCGCCCTCCTCTCCTTCGAGCAAGCCGAGCCCCGAGCGCTCGCTTGCCCCGCAGCCTCCACAACAACCTCGCCCGACTCCGCCACCGCCGGAGATCCCCTTCGTCATCACTGCCGCAACAGCTCGTCCCCGACCGCGTCGTATGCTCCTACGTGATCGCCGTGAGCTGCTGCACCTCCCCATCCTATCTGTTCTCTCTCTCGAGCACCCTAGCAACTTCACGAAGAATCACCGCATGCTCCGCCGCCGATCTCGTCGCCGATGTGACTCCGGCCACCCACCGGCCACACCACCGTGTCCAACACTCTCACCGCATCGTGAGGAGTCCGTAGCACCTCTCCACGCGCCTCGCCGTGCCCCGTATCCTCGGGTTCAACCTCACCCCGACTCCGGCGACCGCCAAGGTCGTCGCCGGCGACGTTCCCGGCCACCCCGAGCTCCACCACTGCCACCAAACGACGCGGCTCGTTCCCAGCTACGCGTAGATAGTCTCTGCCGTCCATTTGGTCGCCGGAGCACGAAACCGCACTCCCACCGCCGCGTCTGGCCTCCCTGGCGGCTAAACACCGGCAGGTTTGACCCCGTAGACTTTGACTGGGTGGGCCCAGGTTGACCTCCCCCGTGAGTCTATGACAAGTGGGGCCACTCTGCTAATTAACTTAGATTAGCACTAACTAAATTTAGTTAGTTTAAATAACTACTGACAGACGGGACCCACTGGTCAGTTTGACCCGGACCGGCTCCGTTGACTGATGACGTCACCCTGACGCAATGCTGACGCATTAATTCAATTACTGGAATTATTCTTATACAGGAAATTCCAGAAAATAGTACAATCTTCAAAAATTCATAGAAATTAATCTGTAAATCCAAATGCAAAGATTTATATATGAAATTTGATCAAAAAAATTCAATATTTCCATCTCTACTAGTTTCATGCATGTCAGAACACTTTAACCTTGCTGTTTAGGTGAAATAAGCAAATGCACTAATATGACCTCTTACTTTGGGTTAGCATTTGAATCCTTGATTCAAATGGACTCAAACTAATCTGTTCTAAGTTGCGTTAGCCCAAACACACTCATTTTTCCATGTCATTGCATGCATCATATTGTTGCATATTGCCATGTGGTGATTGTGTTTCGATGTGTTCTTCGTGGTAGGTTCTGCCTCCGAGGATATTCACGAGTATCCAACTGAAGGGCAGTATTCCACTACCACTCCGTCAGGCAAGCAACCCCATTGATCATTTCGATACAAACCCATCTTCTCGCTTCTGCTCTGGTTTACTTCATTAAGACAACGCGTTTCAAACTGCTGTGTGTTGCGGTAGTTGAACCCACTTCCTCTGCATGACCTGTCATTGCCACAGTAACTTGATGAAACCCACTAGCATGTGCAGGAGTTGATTGAGCCATGCTTGTGTTTCCTACCATGCTACGCTTGCTATGCTCAGAGTCGTGTCAGGTCTGGCTCATCGGGGTGATGAACTAGAGTGAAAGGTTGTGTCGGTAATGAGAGTGAAGTGTTGTACATGATTTTGGTAAAGGTATCGATGAGAGGCCATGTAGGAGTACAAAGTGGGTTGTTTCATTGAGGCCGTCCTTAAGAACTGAGATCTGTATGTGTGATTTAAGATCAGCTACTACCACGCGTTGGGCACGAAACCAATCGACCCCCTCGACTTATTAACCACTCTTGTCCTCTGTCCAGGAATTGCAAGTAGTTTCTGGTGTTTGTAGTTGCTAGAGGCCGTGCGCAGCGCTGACCCTAGAGGTGGGCTGTGATGTGGTAGGCTCGTGGCCCGGTGTACTGATTCGCCTGTTTGGTGTCTCGGGAACCCTGCACACATCATTTGGGGCCGTTGAGGACACCCCGGCCGGATTTCCTTGCGGATGGAACCCGAATAGGCGATAAACCTGGACTAGGGACTCGTGTGTTTAGTCAGGTCGTGGCCGACACCCTCGCTGGGCTTCCGCTTGAAGGTTGCCGAGTACATGTCGTGTAAATGGCGATAAGTGGTGAAAGCGTGTGTGAAGAAGAACACCCCTACAGGGTATGAAACTATTAGAATAGCCGCGTCCGCGGTAAAGGACTACTTGGTCGCTTATGCAGTTCATAGACAAGTTAATGGTTACTACTAAAAGCCTCAAGATAAGTGTGAGTACCGTGGATGGCCCCTTCGTAGGATTACGAGAGAGGATCCACGGTGGAGTATTGTGATGGTGATTAGTGGACTCGTGTGCGAAAACTATTTTACAAGTGGTGTCTCATAGGATAGCTTAGCCAAGAGTCAAAGCTGGCTTGCTTTAATAACTCCACTACCTTCTTGAGAATGTGCACGTATAGTAGGATATATTGTAAGACTTGCCGAGTACCTTTGTACTCATGTTGCTTTAATTACTGTTTTTATACGACAACACCGCCCCTTCCGATGGGTTCTATGTAGATCTCGACGTTGACGAGTGACTTGCCACCCAGGTGGTGATCTAAGCTTGTGAAGGGCCCTATGTAGATAGACAGGCTTCGTCAAGCCTTCTTTCTTTCTAGTTGTCTGTACTCAGACAAGTTTGCTTCCGCATGTGCTTGTATGTTTGTATGACTTGAGTGTCAGGTCATGTGACCCCTATCTGTATGAACATGTTATGTATGGCTCTTCGGGGCTTTTAAATAAAGTACTTTGAGTTGTAGAGTTTTGTTGTGATGCCATGTTGTATTTACACATATCGAGCATATTGTGTGTATGATTGAAATGCTTGGTATGTGTGGGATCCGACAATCTATTTGTTTATCCTTGGCAGCCTCTCTTATGGGGAAATGTAGTCTAGTGCTTCCATGAGCCATAGTAGTCCGCTACAGCCCGGTTCACTGGAGTCCTGCTAGCCTAGCACTACTGCTCAGGACACTTAACTGGCCGGCATGTGTTTCACTTCGTTCCTGTGTCTGTCCCTTCGGGGAAATGTCACGCGGTAACATCCGGAGTCCTGCCTAGCCTGCTACAGCCCGGGTTACCGGAGTCCTGTTAGCCCAGTGCTACAGCCCGGGTTCGCACGCTGCTGACCGACATGCTCGAAGTTGATTCATGTATGCCTGCCCTCATAGGTTAGTGCCACTTTGGGTTCACGACTAGCCATGTCGGCCCGGGTTCTCTGTCATATGGATGCTAGCAACACTATCATGTACGTGAGCCAAAAGGCGCAAACGGTCCCAGGCCATGGTAAGGCGACAACCGTGGGAATACCGTGCGTGAGGACGCAAAGTGATATGAGGTGTTACCGGCTAGATCGATGTGACTTGGAATCGGGGTCCTGACAAACTTAGTGCATGTGTGAATATATAGACAAAACAGAGTGTCCCTAGTATGCCTCTACTTGACTAGCTCATTAATCAAAGATGGTTAAGTTTCCTAACCATAGACATGTGTTGTCATTTGATGAACGGGATCACATCATTAGAGAATGATGTGATGGACATGACCCATCCGTTAGCTTAGCATTATGATCGTTTAGTTTTATTGCTATTGCTTTCTTCATGACTTATATATATTCCTCTGACTATGAGATTATGCAACTCCCGAATACCGGAGGAACACTTCGTGTGCTATCAAACGTCACAACGTAACTGGGTGATTATAAAGATGCTCTACGGGTGTCTCCGAAGGTGTTTGTTGAGTTGGCATAGATCAAGATTAGGATTTGTCACTCCGTGTATCGGAGAGGTGTCTCTGGGCCCTCGCGGTAATGCACATCACTATAAGCCTTGCAAGCAATGTGACTAATCAGTTGGTTGCGAGATGATGCATTACAGAACGAGTAAAGAGACTTGTCAGTAACGAGATTGAACTAGGTATGATGATACCGATGATCGAATCTCGGGCAAGTAACATACCGATGACAAAGGGAATAACGTATGTTGTTATGCGGTTTGACCGATAAAGATCTTTGTAGAATATGTGGGAACCAATATGAGCATCCAGGCTCCGCTATTGGTTATTGACTGAGATATGTCTCGTTCATGTCTACATAGTTCTCGAACCCGTAGGGTCCGCACGCTTAACGTTCGATGACGATTTGTATAATGAGTTATGTGTTTTGGTGACCGAAGTTTGTTCGGAGTCCCGAATGAGATCACGGACATGACGAGGAGTCTTGAAATGTCGAGAGGTAAAGATTGATATATTGTAAGGTAGTATTCGAACACCGGAAGAGTTCCGGAGTGTATCGGGTACATACCGGAGTACCGGAGGGGTTACCGGAACCCCCTGAGGAAAGATATGGGCCATAGGAGGGAGGCTAACCAGCCCACAAGGGGCTGGTGCGCCCCCCCTCCCACAAGGGAGGAGGCCAAATTGGTTTAGGGAAGGGGGCGCCACCCCCTTTCCTTCTCCTACTCCCTCTCCTCCCCCCTTTCCACCTTCATGAGAAGGAAAAGAAGGTGGCCGAATCCTACTAGGACTAGGAGTCCTAGTAGGACTCCCCCCTTATGGTGCGCCCCTAGGGCCAGCCTCCTCCCTCTCCCTCCTTTATATACATGGGCAGGGCACCCCTTGGAGACAAAACAATTGTTCAAGCCGTGTGCAGTGCCCTCATCCATAGTTTACTCCTCCGGTCATAGCGTCATAGTGCTTAGGCGAAACTCTGCGAGGATCACATCACCATCACCGTCACCATGCCGTCATGTTGATGGAACTCTCCCTCAACCCTCTACTGGATCAAGAGTTCGAGGGACGTCATCGAGCTGAACGTGTGTTGAACACGGAGGTGCCGTACATTCGGTACTTGGATCGGTTGGATGGTGAAGACGTTCGACTACATCAACCGTGTTAATCTAACACTTTTGCTTTCGGTCTACGAGGGTACGTGGACATACTCTCCCTGTCTCGTTGATATGCATCTCCTAGATAGATCTTGCATGATCGTAGGATTTTTTTTTTGAAATTGCATGCTACATTCCCCAGCAGTGGCATCCGAGCCAGGTTATGCGTAGATGATATGCACGAGTAGAACACAAAGAGGTGTGGGCGATAATAGTCATACTGCTTACCCCCAGCGTCTTACTTTGATTCGACTGCATTGTTGGATGAAGCGTCCCCTTTCGACATTACATGACCGCATTCATTAGACTGGTTCTACTGACGTGCTTCGCACACAGGTGGCTGGCGGGTGTCTGTCTCTCCAACTTTAGTTGAATCGAGTTTGACTATGGTCGGTCCTTGTTGAAGGTAAAAACAAGACACTTGACGAAAAATCGTTGTGGTTTTGATGCGTATGTAAGAATGGTTCTTGCTAGAAGCCCGTGGCAGCCACATAAAACTTGCAACAACAAAGTAGAGGACATCTAACTTGTTTTTGCAGGGCATGTTGTGATGTGATATGGTCAAGACGTGATGAGATATAAATTGTTGTATGAGATGATCATGTTTTGTAAAAGTTATCGGCAACTGGCAGGAGCCTTATGGTTGTCTCTTTATTGTATGAAATGCAATCGCCATGTAATTGCTTTACTTTATCACTAAGCGGTAGCGATAGTCGTAGAAGCAATAGTTGGCGAGACGACAACGATGCTACGATGGAGATCAAGGTGTCAAGCCGGTGACGATGGAGATCATGACGGTGCTTTGGAGATGGAGATCAAAGGTACAAGATGATGATGGCCATATCATGTCACATATTTTGATTGCATGTGATGTTTTATCTTTTATGCATCTTATTTTGCGTAGTATGGTGGTTGTATTATAAGATGATCCCTCACTAAATTTCAAGGTATAAATGTTCTCCCTGAGTATGCACCGTTGCTACAGTTCATCGTGCCGAGACACCACGTGATGATCGGGTGTGATAAGCTCTACGTTCACATAAAACAGGTGCAAGCCAGTTTTGCATGTGCAGAATACTCGGGTTAAACTTGACGAGCCTAGCATATGCAGATATGGCCTCGGAACACTGAGACCGAAAGGTCGAACGTGAATCATATAGTAGATATGATCAACATAGTGATCTTCACCATTGAAAACTACTCCATCTCACGTGATGATTGGACATGGTTTAGTTGATATGGATCACGTGATCATTTAGATGACTAGAGGGATGTCTATCTTAGTGGGAGTTCTTAAGTAATATGATTAATTGAACCTTAATTTATCATGAACTTAGTACACGATAGTTTTTGTATGTACGTGTTCTTTGTAGATCAATGGCCCGTGCTACCGTTCCCTTGAATTTTAATGCGTTCCTAGAGAAAGCTAAGTTGAAAGATGATGGTAGCAACTACACGGACTGGGTCCGTAACTTGAGGATTATCCTCATTGCTGCAAAGAATAATTACATCCTGGAAGCACCTCTAGGTGCAAGACCCGCTGCAGGAGCAACTCCGGACATTATGAACGTCTCGCAGAGCAAAGCTTATGACTACTCGATAGTTCAGTGTGACATGCTTTACGGCTTAGAATCGTGACTTCAAAGACATTTTGTACGTCATTGAGCATATGAGATGTTCCCGGAGTTGAAGTTAATATTTCAAGCAAATGCCCGAGTTGAGAGATATGAAGTCTCCAACAAGTTCTATATCTGCAAGATGGAGGAGAATAGTTCTATCAGTGAACATATACTCAAAATGCGTGGGTATCACAACCACTTGAATCAGTTGGGAGTTAATCTTCCTGATGATAGTGTCATTGACAGAGTTCTTCAATCACTGCCACCAAGCTATAAAGGCTTCATGATGAACTATAATATGCAAGGGATGGAAAAGACAATTCCCGAGCTGTTCGCGATGCTAAAAGCTGCGGAGGTAGAAATCAAGAAGGAGCATCAAGTGTTGATGGTTAACAAGATAACTAATTTCAAGAAAAAGGGCAAAGGGAAGAAGGGGAACTTCAAGAAGAAAAACAAACAAGTTGCTGCTCAAGGGAAGAAGCCCAAGTCTGGACCTAAGCCTGAGACTGAGTGCTTCTACTGCAAAGGGACTGGTCGCTGGAAGCGGAACTGCCCCAAGTATTTGGCGGATAAGAAGGATGGCAAAGTGAAAGGTATATTTGATATACATGTTATTGATGTGTACCTTACTAATGCTTGTAGTAGCGCCTGGGTATTTGATACTGGTTCTGTTGCTCGCATTTGCAACTCGAAACAGGGGCTACGGATTAAACGAAGATTGGCCAAGGACGAGGTGACGATACGCGTGGGAAATGGTTCCAAAGTCGATGTGATCGCCGTCAGCACGCTACCCCTACATCTACCGTCGGGATTAGTTTTAGACCCGAATAATTATTATTTGGTGCCAGCGTTAAGCATGAACATTATATCTGGATCTTGTTTGATGCGAGACGGTTATTAATTTAAATTAGAGAATAATGGTTTTTCTATTTATATGAGTAATATCTTTTATGGTCATGCACCCTTGATGAGTGGTCTATTTTTCTTGAATCTCGATTGTAGTGATACACATATTCATAATATTGAAGCCAAAAGATGCATAGTTAATAATGATAATGCAACCTATTTTTGGCACTGCCGTTTAGGTCATATTGGTGTAAAACGCATGAAGAAACTCCATGCTGATGGGCTTTTGGAATCACTTGATGCTTGCGAACCATGCCTCATAGGCAAGATGACTAAGACTCCGTTCTCCGGAACAATGGAGCGAGCAACTGACTTATTGGAAATAATACATACTGATGTATGCAGTCCGATGAGTGTTGAGGCTCGCGGCGGGTATCATTATTTTCTGACCTTCACTGATGATTTAAGCAGATATGGGTATATCTAGTTAATGAAACATAAGTCTGAAACATTTGAAAAGTTCAAAGAATTTCATAGTGAAGTAGAAAATCATCGTAACAAGAAAATAAAGTTTCTATGATCTGATCGTGGAGATGAATATTTGAGTTACGAGTTTGTCTTCATTTAAACAACGTGGAATACTTTCGCAACTCACGCCACCTGGAACCCCACAGCGTAATGGTGTGTCCAAACATCATAACCGTACTTTATTAAATATGGTGCGATCTATGATGTCTCTTTACCGCTATCGTTTTGGGGTTATGCTTTAGAGACGGCTGCATTCACGTTAAATAGGGCACCATCTAAATCTGTTGAGACGACAACATATGAACTGTGGTTTGGCAAGAAACCTAAGCTGTCATTTCTTAAAGTTTGGGTTGCGATGCTTATGTGAAAAGTCTTCAACCTAATAAGCTCAAACCCAAATCATAGAAATGTGTCTTCATAGGATACCCAAACGAGACTGTTGGGTACACCTTCTATCACAGAACCGAAGGCAAGATATTTGTTGCTAAGAATGGATCCTTTCTAGAGAAGGAGTTTCTCACGAAAGAAGTGAGTGGGAGGAAAGTAGAACTTGATGAGGTAATTGTACCTTCTCCCGATTTGGAAAGTAGTTCATCACAGAAATCAGTTCCAGTGATTCCTACACCAATTAGTGAGGAAGCTAATGATGATGATCATGAAACTTCCGATCAAGTTACTACCGAACCTCGTAGGTCAACTAGAGTACGGTCCGCACCAGAGTGGTACGGTAATCCTGTTCTGGAGGTCATGTTACTCGACCATGACGAACCTACGAACTATGAGGAAGCGATGGTGAGCCCAGATTCTGCAAAATGGCTTGAGGCCATGAAATCTGAGATGGGATCCATGTATGAGAACAAACTATGGACTTGGTTGACTTGCCCGATGATCGGCAAGCCATAGAGAATAAATGGATCTTCAAGAAGACTGATGCTGATGGTAATGTTACTTCCTACAAAGCACGACTTGTTGCGAAAGTTTTCGACAACTTCAAGGAGTTGACTACGATGAGACCTTCTCACCAGTAGTGATGCTTAAGTTTGTATGAATCATGTTAGCAATTGCCGCATTTTACGATTATGAAATTTGGCAAATCGATGTCAAAACTGCATTCCTTAATGGATATCTTAAAGAAGAGTTGTATATGATGCAACCAGAAGGTTTTCTCGATCCTAAAGGTGCTAACAAAGTGTGCAAGCTCCAGCGATCCATTTATGGACTGGTGCAAGCCTCTCGAAGTTGGAATATACGCTTTCATAGTGTGATCAAAGCATATGGTTTTATACAGACTTTTGGAGAAGCCTGTATTTACAAGAAAGTGAGTGGCAGCTCTATAGTATTCCTAATATTATATGTGGATGACATATTGTTGATTGGAAATAATGCAAATTTTCTGGATAGCATAAAAGGATACTTGAATAAGAATTTTTCAATGAAAGACCTCGGTGAAGCTGCTTATATATTAGGCATCAAAATCTATAGAGATAGATCAAGACGCTTAACTAGACTTTCACAGAGCACATACCTTGATAAAGTTTTGAAGAAGTTCAAAATGGACAGTCAAAGAAAGGGTTCTTGCCTGTGTTACAAGGTGTGAAGTTGAGTCAGACTCAATGCCCGACCACTGCATAAGATAGAGTGAAAATGAAGGTCATTCCCTATGCCTCAACCATAGGTTCTATCATGTATGCAATGTTGTGTACCATACCTGATGTGTGCCTTGCTATAAGTTTAGCAGGGAGGTATCAAAGTAATCCAGGAGTGGATCACTGGACAGCGGTCAAGAACATCCTGAAATACCTGAAAAAGACTAAGGATATGTTTCTCGTTTATGGAGGTGAAAAAGAGCTTGTCGTAAATGGTTACGTCGATGCAAGTTTTGACACCGATCCGGATGACTCAAAGTTGCAAACCGGATGCTTATTTATATTGAATGGTGGAGTTGTAAGTTGCTATTGTTCCAAGCAGAGTGTCGTGGCGGGATCTACGTGTGAAGCAGAGTACATAGCTTCTTTGGAAGCAACAAGTGAAGGAGTCTGGATGAAGGAGTTCATATCGGATCTAGGTGTAATACCTAGTGCATCGGGTCCAATGAAAATCTTTTGTGACAATACTGGAGTATTTGCCTTGGCGAAGGAATCCAGATTTCACAAGAGAACCAAACACATCAAGAGACGCTTCAATTCCATCCGCGATCAAGTCAAGGAGGGAGGCATAGAAATTTGCAAAATACATACGATTCACGTAATGTTCTGAGACAGATTGACTAAGCCTCTTCCACAAGCAAAACATGATCAGCACCAAGACTCCATGGGTGCAAGTGGAAGACTCAAGGAAATATGCCCTAGAGGCAATAATAAAGTTATTTATATTTCCTTATATCATGATAAATGTTTATTATTCATGCTAGAATTGTATTAACCGTAAACTTAGTACATGTGTGAATACATAGACAAAACAGAGTGTCCCTAGTATGCCTCTACTTGACTAGCTTGTTAATCAAAGATGGTTAAGTTTCCTAAACATAGAAATGTGTTGTCATTTGATGAAAGGGATCACATCATTAGAGAATGATGTGATGGACATGACCCATCCGTTAACTTAGCATTATGATCGTTTAGTTTTATTGCTACTGTTTTCGTCATGACTTATACATATTCCTCTGACTATGAGATTATGCAACTCCATAATACCGGAGGAACATATTGTGTGCTATCAAACTTCACAATGTAACTGGGTGATTATAAAGATGCTCTATGGGTGTCTCCGAAGGTGTTTGTTGAGTTGGCATAGATCAAGATTAGGATTTGTCACTCCGTGTATCAAAGAGGTATCTCTGGGCCCTCTCGGTAATGCACATCACTATAAGCCTTGCAAGCAATGTGACTATTGAGTTGGTTACGAGATGATGCATTACAGAACGAGTAAAGAGACTTGCCGGTAATGAGATTGAACTAGGTATGATGATACCGATGATCGAATCTCGGGCAAGTAACATACCGATGACAAAGGGAATAACGTATGTTGTTATGCGGTTTGACCGATAAAGATCTTCGTAGAATATGTGGGAACCAATATGAGCATCCAGCTTCCGCTATTGGTTAATTACCGGTTATATGTCTCGGTTATGTCTACATAGTTCTCGAACCCGTAGGGTCCGCACGCTTAACGTTCGATGACGATTTGTATTATGAGTTATGTGTTTTGATGACCGAAGTTTGTTCGGAGTCACGGATGAGATCACAGACATGACGAGGAGTCTCGAAATGGTCAAGAGGTAAATATTGATATATTGGAAGGTAGTATCCGGGCACCGGAAGGGTTCCGGAGTGTATCGGGTACATATAGAAGTACCGGAGGGGTTACCGGAACCCCCCGGGGAAAGATATGGGCCATATGCGCCATAGGAGGGAGGCTAACCAGCCCACAAGGGGCTGGTGCGCCCCCACAAGGGAGGAGGCCGGATTGGTTTAGGGAAGGGGGCGCCACCCCCCTTTCCTTCTCCAACTCCCTCTCCTTCCCCCTTTCCACCTCCATGAGAAGGAAAAGAAGGGGGGCCGAATCCTACTAGGACTAGGAGTCCTAGTAGGACTCCCCCCTTATGGCGCGCCCCGTAGGGCCGGCCTCCTCCTCTCCCTCCTTTATATACGTGGGAAGGGCACCCCTTGGTGACAAAACAATTGTTCCAAGCCGTGTGCAGTGCCCCCCTCCACAGTTCACTCCTCCATTCATAACGTCTAGTGCTTACGCGAAGCTCTGTGAGGATCACATCACCATCACCGTCACCACGCCGTCGTGCTGACGAAACTCTCCCTCGACCCTCTACTAGATCAAGAGTTCGAGGGGCGTCATCGAGCTGAACGTGTGCTGAACACGAAGGTGCCGTACGTTCGGTACTTTGATCGGTTGGATCGTGAAGACGTTGGACTACATCAACCGTGTTAATTTAATGCTTCCGCTTTCGGTCTACGAGGGTACGTGGACACACTCTCCCCATCTCGTTCCTATGCATCTCCTAGATATATCTTGTGTGATCGTAGAATTATTTTTGAAATTGCATGCTACATTCCCCAACAATTGGACACCGGGCCAATGTTTTAGTATTTTCTTTGGCACATTGATGTCTAAATAATTATAGAAGCCTATTATTATAGCCTTTTATTATTAATGTGACATATCTGGAAACATTTTTCACCTATATATCTATTTTGGTATTATCTGGTAAACCTCGAAACTCTTCTGGCAACTCTGAAACACTTTCGGTTCCTCTTGAAACTATTAATATTAATGAAACTATTTCATAAACAGTTTATCATAACTCTTGCTTCACTTACACTCAAAGATCATGATTCCCTTAAGTTTGTGACCCTGTAGGTTCGGTAAAACAAAGACATGAACAAAACCCGTTTTGTTCAATCGATAGCAGAATCATGGACATCCATATCAATCCCTATGAGTACATGAATGATATTGGAGTGAACCTTTTGTTATCATGTGGTATTCCCTTTGCTTCCAGATACTTTACAAAACCGGAGGTGAGATATATCGGTATCCTCTTTAGTCATTCTCACTCTCACTATATCGGTCTCCTCGTTACCAGTTTTGTGTTCTACTTTCTCGTTGACATGTTCCGGCATCCCTGTGATCTAGTTACCTATGCCTGGACAGACGATGGTGGATACCGCCACATCGAGAGGGCCCTAAGAATTTCTCTCCATCGTTCAAGGTGCAAATTCCAAGCTTGAGCTATCTAGTCCACTGTCTAACTTTTCGATGAACCTATTTACTTTGTTTGGCTTCCTTGGAAAATAAACCATATACTTGTTGCTATTGACATGAAAAGTGACATTGCTTTTATTATAACCAATAACAACCCCTGCAGTATTAAGAAAAGGTCTTCCAAGGATAACTGATAATTGTCGTCGTCGGGAATATCAAGTATAACAAAGTATAATATGATGGAAATATGCCTGAGAGGCAATAATAAAGTTGTTATTATTATATTTCCTTAATCATGATAAAGGTTTATTATTCTTACTATAACTGTATTGACCAGAAACTTAAATACATGTGCGGATACATAAACAAATACCGTGTCCCTAGTGAGCCTCTACTAGACTAGCTCGTTGATCAAAGATGGTTAAGGTTTCCTAACCATGGACATGTGTTGTCATTTGATAATGGGATCACATAATTAGGAGAATGATGTGATGGGCAAGACCCATCCATTAGCTTAGCATATGATAGTTCAGTTTATTGCTACTACTTTCTTAATGTCAAATACATATTTCTTCGACCATGAGATCATGCAACTCCCGGATACCGGAGGAATACCTTGTGTGCTATCAAATGTCACAACATAACTGGGTGATCATAAAGATGCTCTGTAGGTATCTCCGAAGGTGTCTGTTGAGTTGGCGTGAATCGGGATCGGGATTTGTCACTCCGTGTATCGGAGAGGTATCTCTGGGCCCTCTCGGTAATACACATCACAAGAAGCTTGCAAGCAAAGTGACTAAGGAGTTAGTTACAAGATGATGTATTACGGAATGAGGAAAGAGACATGCCGGTAATGAGATTGAACTAGGTATGAGGATACTGACGATTGAATCTCGGGCAAGTAACATACCGACAAACAAAGGGAATTACGTATGTTGTCATAAAGGTTCGACCGATAATGATCTTCATAGAATATGTAGGAACCAATATGGGCATCCAGGTTTTGCTATTGGTTATTGACCGGAGAAGCGTCTCGGTCATGTCTACATCATTGTCGAACTGGTAGGGTCTGCACGCTTAACGTTCGTTGATGATATAATATTATATGAGTTATGTGAATTTGTGTCCAAATGTTGTTCGTAGTCCCGGATGAGATCACGGACATGACGAGGAGCTCCGGAATGGTCCATAGGTAAAGATTTATATATAGGACAATAATATTTGGTCTCCAGAAAGGTTTCAGAATGCACCAGAGTTTTATCGGAGTACCGGAAGGGGTTCCGGGAGGTCATCGAGAGTTATTGGGCTTGTTGGGCCAACGAGGGAGAGCACACCAGCCCATATAGGGCTAGCGCACACCTCCTCATGGCAGGTAGCCCTAGGCAAGGAAAGGGAGGAGGGCTAGCCCCTCCTGCCTTCCCCTCCACATGAGAGAAAGGAAAGGGGGGCCCTCCCCTCCTACCTTCTCCCCGAGCGCCAAGAAAGGAAGGGGGGCGCACCTAGGGCAGGCCACTAGGGTTGGCCGTCAGCCCCTTTGGGGGCGCCCTAAGGGTGCCTCCCCTCCCCCTCCGCCTATATATATATATATATGATAGGAGGGAGAGGGGCAACACAAACCACGATTCCCTGGCCGTGTGCGACGCCCCTCTCCCTCTAATTCATCATCGGTCATATTTTCGTAGTGCTCAGCGTAGCCCTGCGGAGATAGTTGCATCACCACGCCGTTGTGTGATACGTCTTCAACGTATCTATAATTTTTTATTGTTCCATGCTATATTATATTCTGTTTTGGATGTTTAATGGGCTTTATCATACACTTTTATATTATTTTTGGGACTAACCTATTAACCGGAGGCCCAGCCCGAATTGCTGTTTTTTGCCTATTTCAGTGTTTCGAAGGAAAAGGATATCAAACGGAGTCCAAACGGAATGAAACCTTCGGGAACGTGATTTTCGGAACAAATGTGATCCAGAGGACTTGGAGTCTACAATCAACGAGGAGAGCACCAGGCAGGGGGCGCGCCTACCCCCCCCCCCCCCCAGGCACACCCTCCACCCTCGTGGGGCCCATGTTGCTCCACCGATGTACTTCTTCCTCGTATATATACCTACGTACCCCGAAAACATCAGAGACAGAGCCAAAACCCTATTTCCACCGCCGCAACCTTCTGTACCCGTGAGATCCCATCTTGGGGCCTTTTAAGCTCACTTGAAGGGGGCATTGATCACGGAGGGCTTCTACATCAACACCATAGCCTCTCCGATGATGTGTGAGTAGTTTACCTCAGACCTTCGGTTCCATAGTTATTAGCTAGATGGCTTCTCTCTCTCTCTCTTTGGATCTCAATACAAAGTTCTCCTCGATCTTCTTGGAGATCTATTCGATGTAATCTTCTTTTGTGGTGTGTTTGTCGAGATCCGATGAATTGTGGGTTTATGATCAAGATTATCTATGAACAATATTTGAATATCCTCTGAATTCTTTTTTTATGCATGATTGGTTATCTTTGCAAGTCTCTTGGAATTATCGGTTTGTTTTGGCCTACTAGATTGATCTTTCTTGCAATGGGAGAAGTGCTTAGCTTTGGGTTCAATCTAGCGGTGCTCGATCCCAGTGACAGTAGGGGAAACAACACGTATTGTATTGGTTCCATCGAGGATAATAAGATGGGGTTTATATCATATTGCATGAGTTTATCCCTCTACATCATGTCATCTTACTTAAAGCATTACTCTGTTCTTATGAACTTAATACTCTAGATGCATGTTGGATAGAGGTCGATGTGTGGAGTAATAGTAGTAGATGCAGAATCATTTCGGTCTACTTGTCATGGACGTGATGCCTATATACATGATCATACCTAGATATTCTCATAACTATGCTCAATTCTAATTGCTCGACAGTAATTCGTTTACCCACCGTAATACTTATGCTATCTTGAGAGAAGCCACTAGTGAAACCTATGGCCCCCGGGTCTATTTTCCATCATATTAATCTTCCAACACTTAGCTATTTTTATTGTCGTTTATTTTACTTTGCATCTTTATCATAAAAATACCAAAAATATTATGTTATCATATCTATCAGATCTCACTCTCGTAAGTGACTGTGAAGGGATTGACAACCCCTTTATCGCATTGGTTGCGAGGTTATTATTTGTTTGTGTAGGTGCGTGGGACTTGAGCGTGATCTCCTACTGGATTGATACCTTGGTTCTCAAAAACTGAGGGAAATACTTATGCTACTTTACTGCATCACCCTTTCCTCTTCAAGGGAAAACCAACGCAGTGCTCAAGAGGTAGCAAGAAGGATTTCTGGCGCCGTAGCCGGGGAAGTCTACGCACAAGTCAAGACATACCAAGTACCCATCAAAAACTCTTATCCCTCGCATTACATTATTTGCCATCTGCCTCTCACTTTCCTCTCCCCCACTTCACCCTTGCCGTTTTATTCGCCCTCTCTTTTCCGTTCGCCGCTTTTTCGCTTGCTTCTTATTTGCTCGTGTGTTGGATTGCTTTCTTGTCGCGATGGCTCAAGACAATACTAAATTGTGTGACTTTACCAATACCAACAACAATGATTTTATTAGCACTCCGATTGCTCCTCTTACCGATGTTGAATCCTGTGAAATTAATGCTGCTTTGTTGAATCTTGTCGTGAAAGATCAATTCACCGGCCTTCCTAGTGAAGATGCCGCTACCCATGTAAATAGCTTCGTTGATTTGTGTGATATGCAAAAGAAGAAAGATGTGGACAATGATATTGTTAAATTGAAGCTATTTCCTTTTTCGCTTAGAGATCGTGCTAAAGCGTGGTTTTCGTCTTTGCCTAAAAATAGTATCGATTCATGTAATAAGTGCAAATATGCTTTTATCTCTAAGTATTTTCCTCCCGCTAAAATCATCTCTCTTAGAAACGATATCATGAATTTTAAGCAACTTAATCATGAACATGTGGCACAAGCTTGGTAGAGGATGAAATTAATGATACGTAATTGCCCTACACATGGTTTGAATCTTTGGATGACTAAACAAATTTTTTATGCCGGATTGAATTTTGCTTCTAGAAATCATTTAGATTCGGCCGCGGGAGGCACTTTTATGGAAATCACATTAGGAGAAGCTACTAAGCTCCTAGATAATATTATGGTTAATTATTCTCAATGGCACACCGAAAGATCTACTAATAAAAAAGTGCATGCGATAGAAGAAATTAATGTTTTGAGTGGAAAGATGGATGAACTTATGAAATTATTTGCTACTAAAAGTGTTTCTTATGATCCTAATGATATGCCTTTGTCTACCTTGATTGAGAATAATAATGAATCTATGGATGTGAGTTTTGTTGGTAGGAATAATTTTGGTAACAACGCGTATAGAGGAAACTTTAATCCCAGGCCGTTCCCTAGTAATTCCTCGAATAATTATGGTAATTCCTACAACAATTCTTATGGAAATCTTAATAAGATGCCCTCTGAATTTGAGACTATTGTTAAGGAGTTTATGAATTCGCAAAAGAATTTCAACGCTTTGCTTGAAGAAAAATTGCTTAAGGTTGATGAATTGGCTAGGAACGTTGATAGAATTTCTCTTGATGTTGATTCTTTGAAACTGAGATCTATTCCACCTAAGCATGATATTAATGAGTCTCTCAAAGCCATGAGAGTTTCCATTGATGAGTGCAAGGAAAGAACCGCTAGGATGCGTGCTAAGAAAGATTGCTTTATGAAAGCGTGTTCTTCTAGTTTCTATGTAAATAAAGATGAAGATCTAAAAGTTATTGATGTGTCTCCTATTAAATCTTTGTTTTGCAATATGAATCTTGATAATGATAGGACTGTAGATGAGTCACCTTTACCTAGAAGGCGTCCCAAAAATTCGGAGTTTTTAGATCTTGATGCAAAAATTGGTAAAAGTGGGATTGAAGAGGTCAAAACTTTAGATATTAATGAACCCAAAATTTTGGATTTCAAGGAATTTAATTATGATAATTGCTCTTTGATAGATTGTATTTCCTTGTTGCAACCCGTGCTAAATTCTCCTCATGCTTATAGCCAAAATAAAGCTTTTACCAAACATATCGTCGATGCTTTGATGCAATCTTATGAAGAAAAACTTGAATTGGAAGTTTCTATCCCTAGAAAACTTTACGATGAGTGGGAACCTACTATTAAAATTAAAATTAAATATCATGAATGCTATGCTTTGTGTGATTTGGGTGCTAGTGTTTCCACGATTCCAAAAACTTTGTGTGATTTGCTAGGTTTCCGTGAATTTGATGATTGTTCTTTAAACTTGCACCTTGCGGATTCCACTATTAAGAAACCTATGGGAAGAATTAATGATGTTATTATTGTTGCAAATAGGAACTATGTGCCCGTAGATTTCATTGTTCTTGATATAGATTGCAATCCTTCATGTCCTATTATTCTTGGTAGACCTTTCCTTAGAACGATCGGTGCAATTATTGATATGAAGGAAGGGAATATTAGATTCCAATTTCCATTAGGAAAAGGCATGGAACACTTCCCTAGAAAGAAAGTAAAATTACCTTATGAATCTATTATGAGAGCTACTTATGGATTGCCTACCAAAGATGGCAATACCTAGATCTATCTTTGCTTTTATGCCTAGCTAGGGGCGTTAAACGATAGCGCTTGTTGGGAGGCAACCCAATTTTATTTTTAGTTTTTTTTTATTTTTTCTGTTTAGGAATAAATATTTGATCTAGCCTCTGGTTATATTTGTTTCTATGCTTTAATTAGTGTTTGTTCCAAGTTAAACCTATAGGATCTTCTTGGATGATAGTTACTTGATCTTGCTGAAAATTCCAGAAACTTTCTGTTCACGAAAACAATTGTTAAAAATCATCAGAACGTGATAAAATACTGATTCCAGTTGCAGTAGATCAATAAACAAATTTTCTAGGTCGTCCTATTTTGGTATATGTTTCTGAATTCCAGAAGTTTGTGTTAGCTACAGATTACTACAGGCTGTTCTGTTTTTGATAGATTCTGTTTTTCGCGTGTTGTTTGCTTATTTTGATGAATCTATGGCTAGTAAAAGAGTTTATAAACAATAGAGAAGTTGTAATACAGTAGTTTTAACACCAATATAAATAAATAATGAGTTCATTACAGTACCTTGAAGTGGTGTTTTGTTTTCTTTCGCTAACGGAGCTCACGAGATTTTCTGTTAAGTTTTGTGTTGTGAAGTTTTCAAGTTTTGGGTAAAAGATTTGATGGATTATGGAACAAGGAGTGGCAAGAGCCTAAGATTGGGAATTCCCATGGCACCCCAAGATAATCTAAGGACACCAAAAAGCCAAAGCTTGGGGATGCCCCGGAAGGCATCCCCTCTTTAAATCTTAAATCCATCGGTAACTTTACTTGGAGCTATATTTTTATTCACCACATGATATGTGTTTTGCTTGGAGCGTCTTGTATGATTTGAGTGTTTTATTTTTAGTTTACCACAATCATCCTTTCTATACACACCTTTTGAGAGAGACACACATGATTCAGAATTTATTAGAATACTCTATGTGCTTCACTTATATCTTTTGAGTTATATAGTTTTTGCTCTAGTGCTTCACTTATATCTTTTAGAGCACGGTGGTGGATTTGTTTTATAGAAACTATTGTTCTCTCATGCTTCACTTATATTATTTTGAGAGTCCTACAAAACATCATGGTAATTTGCTTTAATTATGATAGGCATCCAAGATTAGTAAAAAAAAATATGAGTGTGTTGAATACTATGAGAAGTTTGATGCTTGATAATTGTTTTGAGATATGAAGATGGTGATATTAGAGTCATGCTAGTTGAGTAGTTGTGAATTTGAGGAATACTTGTGTTAAAGTTTGTGATTCCCGTAGCATGCACGTATGGTGAACCGTTATGTGAGGAAGTCGGAGCATGATTTATTTATTGATTGTCTTCCTTATGAGTGGCGGTCGGGGACGAGCGATGGTCTTTTCCTACCAATCTATCCCCCTAGGAGCATGTGCGTAATACTTTGCTTTGATAACTTGTATATTTTTGCAACAAGTATATGAGTTCTTTATGACTAATGTTGAGTCCATGGATTATACGCACTCTCTTCCTTCCACCATTGCTAGCCTCTCTGTCTGCGCACTTTTCGTCGGTATCATACACCCACCATATACCTTCCTCAAAACAGCCACAATACCTACCTATCATGGCATTTCCATAGCCATTCCGAGATATATTGCCATGCAACTTACCACCGTTCCGTTTACTATGACATGCTTCATCATTGTCATAATTGCTTTGCATGATCATGTAGTTGAGATCGTACTTGTGGCAAAGCCACCGTTCATAATTCTTTCATACATGTCACTCTTGATTCATTGCATATCCCGGTACACCGCCGGAGGCATCCACATAGAGTCTCTAAGTATTGAGTTGTAATTCTTGAGTTGTAAGTAAATAAAAGTGTGATGATCATCATTATTAGAGCATTGTCCCAAGTGAGGAAAGGATAGTGGAGACTATGATTCCCCCACAAGTCGGGATGAGACTCCGGACGAAAAAAAAGAGGCCATAAAAAAAGAGAAAAGGCATAAAGAAAATAAAATAAAATAAATGAATGAGAGAAAAAGAGAGAAGGGACAATGCTAATATCCTTTTTCCACACTTGTGCTTCAAAGTAGCACCATGACCTTCATGCTAGAGAGTCTCCTATGATATCACTTTCATATACTAGTGGGAATTTTTCATTATAGAACTTGGCTTGTATATTCCAATGATGGGCTTCCTCAAAATGCCCTAGGTCTTCGTGAGCAAGCGAGTTGGATGCACACCCACTTAGTTTCTTTTGTTGAGCTTTCATATACGTATAGCTCTAGTGCATCCGTTGCATGGAAATCCCTACTCACTCACATTGATATATATTGATGGGCATCTCCATAGCCCGTTGATACGCCTAGTTGATGTGAGACTATCTTCTTTTTTTTTGTCTTCTCCACAACCACCATTCTAATCCACATATAGTGCTATGTCCCTGGCTCATGCTCATGTATTCTGTGAAGATTGAAAAAGTTTGAGAACACCAAAAGTATGAAACAATTGCTTGGCTTGTCATCGGGGTTGTGAATGATTAAATACTTTGTGTGATAAAGATAGAGCATAGCCAGACAATATGATTTTGTAGGGATAACTTTCTTTGGCCATGTTATTTTGAGAAGACATAATTGCTTAGTTAGTATGCTTGAAGTATTATTATTTTATGTCAATAGTAAACTTTTATCTTGAATCTTTCGGATCTGAATATTCATACCACAAATAAGAGAATTACATTGAAAATTATGCTAAGTAGCATTCCACATCAAAATTCTGTTTTTATCATTTACCTACTCGAGAATGACGAGGAATTAAGCTTGGGGATGCTTGATACGTTGGTAATTTTTTATTGTTCCATGGTATATTATATTCTGTTTTGGATGTTTAATGGGCTTTTTTATACACTTTTGTATTATTTTTGGGACTAACCTATTAACCGGAGGCCCAACCTGAATTGCTATTTTTGTGTGCCTATTTCAGTGTTTCGAAGGAAAAGCATATCAAACGGGACGAAACCTTTGGGGACGTGATTTTTCAGAACAAACGTGATCCAGAGGACTTGGAGTATACGTAAAGCAATCAACGAGGAGAGCACGAGGCAGGGGCGCAACTACCCTCCCATGCGCGCCATCCACCCTCGTGGGGCCCACGCTGCTCCACCGACGTACTTCTTCCTCCTATATATACCTTCATACCCCGAAAACATCAGAGACAGATCCAAAACCCTATTTCCACTATAGCAACCTTTTGTACCCGTGAGATCCCATCTTGGGGCCTTTTCCGGTGCTCCGCTGGAGGGGGCATTGATCATGGAGGGCTTCTACATCAACACCATAGCCTCTGCGATGATGTGTGAGTAGTTTACCTCAGACCTTCGGTTCCATAGTTATTAGCTAGATGGCTTCTTCTCTCTCTTTGGATCTAAATACAAAGTTTTCCTCGATCTTCTTGGAGATCTATTCGATGTAATCTTCTTTTGCGGTGTGTTTGTCGAGATTCGATGAATTGTGGGTTTATGATCAAGATTATCTATGAACAATATTTGAATCTCCTCTGAATTCTTTTATGTATGATTGGTTATCTTTGCAAGTCTCTTTGAATTATTAGTTTGGTTTGGCCTACTAGATTGATCTTTCTTGCAATGGGAGAAGTGCTTAGCTTTGGGTTCAATCTTGCGGCTTTTCGATCCCGATGTGATGGGGAAACAACACGTATTGTATTGTTGCCATCGAGGATAAAAAGACGGGGTTTATATCATATTGCATGAGTTTATCCCTCTACATCATGTCATCTTACTTAAAGCATTACTCTGTTCTTATGAACTTAATACTCTAGATGCATCTTTGGATAGCGATCGATGTGTGGAGTAATAGTAGTAGATGCAGAATCGTTTCGGTCTACTTGTCGTGGACGTGATGCCTACATACATGATCATACCTAGATATTCTCATAACTATGCTCAATTCTATCAATTGCTCGACAGTAATTCGTTTACCCACCGTAATACTTATGCTATCTTGAGATAAGCCACTAGTGAAACCTATGGCCCTCGGGTCTATTTTCCACCATATTAATCTTCCAACACTTAGCTACATTTATTGCCGTTTATTTTACTTTGCATCTTTATCATAAAAATACCAAAAATATTATCTTATCATATCTATCAGATCTCACTCTCGTAAGTGACCGTGAAGGGATTGACAACCCCTTTATCTCGTTGGTTGCGAGGTTCTTATTTGTTTGTGTAGGTGTGACGCCCCCGATTCGACAGTACACTAATCATACACGCAAATGTGTACGATCAAGATCAGGGACTCACGGGAAGATATCACAAAACAACTCTAGACACAAATTCAAATAATACAAGCTTCATATTACAAGCCAGGGGCCTCGAGGACTCGAATACAAGCTCGATACACAAGCATCAGCGGAAGCAACAATATCTGAGAACAGAGATTAGTTAAACAAGTTTTGCCTTAAGAAGGCTAGCACAAACATCAACGATCGAAGAGGCAAGGCCTCCTACCTAGGACCTCCTAACTACTCCTGGTCGTCGGCGGGCTCCACGTAGTAGTAGGCACCCTCGGGGTGGTAGTAGTAGTCGACTGGGGTGGCATCTGGCTCCTGGGCTCCACGTAGTAGTAGGCACCCTCGGGGTGGTAGTAGTAGTCGACTGGGGTGGCATCTGGCTCCTGGGATCCACCATCTGGTTGCGATAACCAGAAAGAGGAAAGAAGGGGGGAAAGGGGAACAAAGCAACCGTGAGTACTCATCCAAAGTACTCGCAAGCATCAGATCTATACTAAGTATGCATTGGTATCAAATGGAAGGGTTGTATCTGTGGACTGAACTGCAGAATGCCAGAATAGAGGGGAAGGCCTAGCCTATCAAAGACTAGCATCTCCAAGCATCTTGCAGCATGTAGAAGAGTAAAGAATAGAAGTTTATATTTCACAAACATGTTGATACATTAATGCACAGAGATCCTTCCCCGACTCCCTGCAAGAAAGCAATCCCGAAGCCAACATATCCATCACATATCAAGTATCACATATCAAGATCAGGATACAAGTCTGAACATCCATTACCGAGGAGACGGTATTCAAATATATATCTTCCCTGCAGGGGTGCACCACGTTTTCCAACACGCTCGATCACTCTGGCCGGACACACTTTTCTGGGTCAATGCCCGGCCTCGGAAGATCAACACGTCGTAGCCCTACCTAGGCTCAGCAGAGAGGTCCCCGTCGGCCTACATCCTAAGCACTCCGGGGTCTGGGCACATCGCCCGTTGAACTCCGGGTCGTTGTGCGCAAGGGGATACCAGCAACACCCGTGAAGTGGATGGCACGATCCGGCCCGTCCACAATGCTGAACTGGATGTCTGACAAAGCTTCGGCTGATACTGCGACGTTGAGGCCCATAACTATTCTCACGTAGTGGTTAGTGCGTAAAGGCCAAAGGCCAATTTAGAACAGATACCCAAACCTGTTAGTGCATTAACAATTAAAGTAGCGACGGCTGTTGGGACAAGTCTAGAGCTATCACCCCTCCCGGGTGATACCGCTAAACAGCCAGCCGCCACCGTAACAACTCCTCGGGTGCTCTCCGGGCCCGCCCGACTTTCACCAATGTCTCAAGTAAAGTCAAGGTAACCGTGTGTCCAGACATCAAGGGGAAAAACCGAGGAATCACCCCCGGTGGATTCCACTCAATGTAATCATCAAGGTGAATGTAAGAGGGACCACCCTCGAGGTTCACACTTGAGGTGTTGCACGACAAAGCCGTATCGGGAATGGTGAAAGAGGAACCACCCTCGATGACCACACCGAATAGCTACAATACAAAATTATCATCAGGAGTGCATTATGAGGGATCACCCTCGGCACTCGATAGTAGCTCTGCAGAGTCTAGCAACAAAAGGGGCGTGATGTGATGTGAGGTGTCGGGCTCTGGTCGTCGATCACGTTGATCGAGTCGTCGATGATGAAGCAGGAGCGACAAGGACAAGGTGGGGGTCACTGATGGATCACTATCCAACCTATACTAAGCAGTTTAGGATAAGCGGTGAGTAACGATGGCGGTACAAAGCGTGCTATGCATCAGAATACGAGCAATCAAATATAGTAGCAAAATCTAATGCAAGCATGATAGAATGGAATGGGCGATATCGGGATGATCAAGGGGGGGGGGGGCTTGCCTGGAAGCTCCACTGAAAGGGAAGAAGGGTCATCGGAGACGTAGTTGATCACAGGGGTAGCATCAGCGGTCTCGGGGTCTACTGGAGAGAAGAGGAGGAAGAAACAATAAATACATAGCAAGCAAATGCATAACAGGACAACAAGCAGAGCTAGACGTGTTCTAACGTGGTGCTACCCGATACCGGCGAAGGGGGAGAACATCCGGGAATGTTTTCCTGAAGTTTGGCATTTTTCGAACAGATGAAACAGAGGGGAGAGCTGCATGTTCACTATGCTAGGGACGTGTGGTGGACGAACGGAGCGCGTATTCCGATTCGTCTCGTCGTTTTGAGCAACTTTCATATAGAAAACTTTTTCATCCGAGTTACGGATTAATTTATATTAATTTCCAAAGTTTTAATTGATTTTCTAATAATATTAATACTTACGTTAATTCGAAAAAGGAGTATTATTGCATCAGCATGATGTCAACATGACATCAGCAGTCAACATAGTTGACCAGGGTCAACCTTGACATGTGGGGCCGTTCAGTCATTGTCTGTTTGAACTAACTACAGGTTTCATTAACTAACTAGGTAATTAGGTTAATTAAGCAGGTTAATTAGATTAATTTTATTGACTAATTCGCTAATTAATTAATTTTATTTACTTATTTATTATTATTTTTAACAGGGTGGGGTCCACTGTCATTGGCCCAAGGGGCCATAGCGGGCGCGCGGTGCGGGTGCTGGGCGCCACCGGGCGCGGTTGCGGGCGTAACCCGCGCGGCGCCGAGCCCGACCAGGGGGAACGGGGCGAGGCCATCGGGCTGGCTGGCGCCACCGGGCAGGTGGAGGCAGCGGCGTGGGGCAGCGGCGCGGCAAGCGGGAGGGCGGCCGTGACGGCGCGGCAGACAGACGGTGCGGTGGCGAGGGAGCTGCGGGATGCGGGAGGCGTGAGCGCACGAGGGAGGGCGCGGTGACCGCGGCAGCGGTGACAGCCATGAGTCAGCACGGCGCGGTGATAGGAGGAAGGGGGAGACGGGGGGTCCTCATGTTCGGTGCTGGGAAGAGGGGCGGCGTGGCTCGGGGTGGTCCGGCGAGGGAGAGGACGAGGCAGACGACGGCGACGGGGACGAGGAAGTCCGGCGACGGAGGCGTGGTATCGGGCTCCTCCCCGATCCAGGCGAGTTCGGAGGGAGAAACGAGGGAGAGAGTGGGGGTCGTGGGTGGATCTGGGGGAGATGGGGATAGGGTTCGGTCGGGTGTGGCCTATAGGTCAGCGGAGCGGGGGAGTGGGCCGAGGCCCAGGGGTTCTTCTTTGTTTTATTTTGCTTGCTTGTTTTCCCCCTTTTTTACTTTTTCCTTTTGTTTAAATCGAAATTTGAATTCTAATTTGATTGAATCATCGCGGGGTTATCAACAGGAATCGCGATGACGTGGCATCATTAGCATGAGATTACTATAGCATAATTATCCGGGCGTTACAATTCTCCTACACTACAAGAAATCTCGTCCCGAGATTTAGGAGGTAGAAGGAAACAAAGCGGGGTATTCTTCACGCAGGCGATCCTCGCGTTCCCAAGTGGCTTCGTCTTCGGAGTGATGCGACCACTGGACCTTGAGGAACTTGATCGCCTTCTGACGTGTGCGGCGTTCAGTTTGGTCGAGAATGCAGACCGGATGCTCTTTATAGGAGAGGTCCTGTTGCAACTCGAGCACTTCATGATCCACTGCTCGGATTGGGTCCTTGAAGCAACGGCGAAGTTGTGACACGTGGAACACATCATGAACCTGAGAAAGGTTCGGCGGTAGTTCCAACTGGTATGCCACTTTTCCAGGCCTTTCGAGAATAGTGAATGGACCAATATAGCGAGGAGCTAGCTTGCCCTTGATCCCGAAGTGGTGAGCACCCTTCATTGGTGTGACTCGAAGATAAGCCTTTTCGCCAGGTTGATAGACCATGTCTTTATGATGATGGTCATAATTACTCTTTTAGCGTGGATAGCAGTCTTGAGATTCTCGCGAATGATGCAGACTTGTTCTTGACGTGTTGGATAATATCCGGACGAAGAGTGGGCGTTCCCGATTTCGACCCGATCTGAGAGGGTTCGGCACTTTCGTCCATATAACACTTCGAAGGGAGCCATCTTCAGACTAGCTTGATAGCTATTGTTGTAAGAGAACTCAGCATACGGGAGAGATTCCTCCCATTTCTTGCCAAAGGAAATAACACAAGCTCGAAGCATGTCTTCGATAACTTGATTGACACGTTCAACTTGTCCCTACGACTGTGGGTGAAATGCAGTACTGAAAGACAGATGAGTTCCCATAGCTTCTTGAAAACTTGCCCAGAATCTTGAAGTGAATAAGCTGCCACGGTTTGAGCTGATTACCAGCGGAATACCGTGAAGTGAATCTGGACATATAGAGAGTTTCCAGCTGAGTAGCAGTGATCGTTTCTTTGACGGCTAGAAAGTGTGCAACTTTAGAAAGCCGGTTAATGACGACAAGAATAGCATCATTACCTTTCTGTGATTTGGGAAATCCAATGACGAAGTCCATTTCAACATGGTCCCATTTCCATTCAGGAATAGAGATAGGTTGCAGAGTTCCAGCAGGCCTTTGATATTCTGCTTTGATACGACGGCAAACGTCACATTCAGCAACATAACAAGCAATGTCTTGCTTCATATTTGACCACCAGAATCTCTGACGAATGTCTTGGTACATCTTGGTGCTACCGGGATGAATAGACAAAGGTGTATCATGAGCTTCTTTCATAACCTCCTTAGTCATATCCAGGTTGTCTTTTGAAGGAACCACTAGGCGACCTTTGAAGAACAAAGTGCCAGCATTATCAACAGTGAAGAATGATGGCCTTCCTTCTGCGAGGTAGCGTTTAATCTTCTCAACTTGAGAGTCATATCCCTGCATTCTCTTGATGGAGTCCAAGAGATCTGGTTCGGCAGCTAGGGTATTGAGGGAACCCTGGAAAACGACACAGAGGTTCATATTGCGAAACTCCTTAGGAGGGGGAGCGAGTGCACCCGGAGGAACAATATGGAGGTTAAGCTTTCTGAATTCTTCAACAAGCGAAGGCTGAACTTTGCAAACCTCGAGATGGTTGCAATATGACTTGCGGCTCAAGGCATCAGCCATTACATTAGCCTTGCCTGGTGTATAGGAAATACCCATGTTAAAGTCTGCTACGATCTCCATCCATCTCTGCTGACAGAGGTTCAAATGGCTGAGTAAACAGATACTTCAGACTTTGGTGGTCGGTGAAGATCTCGCAACGATTACCGAGGAGGTAATGTCGCCAATGTTTCAGAGCATGTATGACAGCAGCAAGCTCGAGGTCATGAACTGGGTAGTTCTCTTCGTGAGGGCGCAACTGACGAGAGGCATAAGCAATCACTCTGCACTCTTGCATTAGGACACAGCCTAATCCTTGACGTGAAGCGTCACAGTAAATGACGAAGTCCTTCTTAGTATCTGGAGGAGCAAGCACTGGGGCAGAAGTCAGCTTGTCCTTTAGTGCCTGGAAACTTTCCTGACACTTTTCTGTCCACTCAAACTTGACGCCTTTGTGAAGCAGACCAGTCAGGGGCTTGGCGATCTTGGAGAAGTTCTTGACAAATTGACGGCAATAGTTGGCGAATCCGAGAAAACTTCTGCCTTGTTTGACATTCTTCGGAGGATTCCAATCGAGAATAGCCTGAACTCGCTCTGGGTTGACGGCAATACCATCCTTGGAGATGACATGCCCAAGGTAGGTCACTTCGGGTAGCCAGAATTCACACTTGGAATACTTAGCATATAGTTGATGTTCTCGAAGCTTTTCCAGAACAAGTCGAAGGTGTTCAGCATGTTCTTCTTTATTCTTGGAATATACAAGGATATCATCTAGATAAACCACGACGAACTTGTCGAGGTATTCCATGAATATATAGTTCATCAGACGAGAGAAGGTGGCTGGAGCATTTGTCAAGCCAAAGGACATGATGGTGTACTCGTATGAACCATAGCGAGTAATGAAGGCGGTCTTGGGAATATCGTCTTCACGAACCCGAATCTGGTGGTAACCCAACCTCAAATCAAGTTTAGAGAATACTGAGGAACCAGCAAGTTGATCATACAGATCGTTGGTTCTGGGAAGCGGATACTTGTTCTGAATTGTTGCCTGGTTGATCGGTCGGTAATCTTGGACCAAACGATTCGTACCATCCTTCTTCTTGACAAAGAGAGAAGGTGCTCCCCAAGCAGAGGAACTAAGACGAATGAATCCCTTATGAAGAGATTTGTCGATTTCCTCCTTAAGTTCAAGGAGTTCATGTGGCGGCATCTTGTATGGCCGCTTGGCAATAGGAGTAGTGCCCGGTTTCAAGTCTATGACGAATTCGACAGCTCTAGCAGGGGGTATTCCTAGAAGTTCTTCTGGGAAGACATCTTTGAATTCACAAACAACTGGAATGTTCTCTATTCCCTCAAGAGGTGAAGCATTCAATGCATTCAGAACATATATTTGATTCTCGGCATCCTGAGCTGCTCGGGCTGAGTATTGGACTGTCTGGCCAGAAGGGTGAGTGAGTTGGACTGTCTCAGTTGCACAGTCGATCAGGGTTTGGTGAGGACCCAACCAATTCATGCCCAGAATGACATCTATGGCAGAAACCTTGACGGCCATAAGTGAAGCAGTGAATACTAACCCTCCAATTTCAATGTGGTTGTTGTGGGCTATCATCGAGGTATCCCACGGAGCACGGAGAGCTAACCACCAGTGGAGGGTACATATTTTCGAACGATAATTCTTGCTTGCGAGCAAATGCTTCAGAAATGAAAGAATGTGATGCTCCCGAATCAAAAAGAACAGAAGCTGGGATTGAATTCACTGGGAGGGTACCCATCACAATTTTGGGGTCCCGTCGAGCTTCTTCAACCTTTACATGATTAACATGACCATGACTGAGTGCAGGCGGCCTGGCATTTGGGTTTCTGGGTTGACGAGCTCGTGCCTTTTGACTCTGTGACGGGCGGCAGCTGGCAGCTCGGTGCCCTGGTTGTCCACATTTGCGGCATAAACCATCATTATGAGGAGGAGTTACAACACTGGACTGTCCACCCTGAATGGTTAGCTGTCTCGGCGGCGGAGGCAGATGAGGTGCAACATAAGACGGCCTTGGTGTTGGAGCAGGTCGGTGATGAATATTGTGTGGGATCCAGACTCGACGTTTCTGAGCAGACTGACTCGAGGATGGGCCAACATCTCGAGTACGCTTGAGCGACTCCTGGTACTCAGTCAGACCAGTTTCAGTTTGGAAAGCTTGGCTGACAAGCGTCAGAAAGTCTGCGCAATCATGAGTAACAAGTGTGAGCTTTATATTGGGACGCGGTCCTTCACGGAATTTCTCCTGCTTGCGAGCGTCAGTGCAGACGTCATCCACAACATAGCGAGATAATTCAAGGAATTTCCTCTGATATTCATCCACGGTCATTGTGCCCTGTGAGAGTTTGCGCAACTCCTTCTTCTTCTGGTCCATCTGACCTTGAGGAATGTGTCGTGCACGGAAGGCTAACTGAAATTCCTGCCAAGTGGTTACAGTCTCTGCAGGCAGCATACCCCTGTGGCTTTCCTCCCATTGAGCAGTTTAACCCTTCAGGTGAAATGTCGCAAAGGTGATATAACTGGCAGGGGCAACATTAGCTGACTCCATCTCAAACATGATGTCACGAAGTCAATCATCAGCATCCATAGGATTGGCGGAGTTCCGAAAAATGGGCGGGTTGAGGCGCACGAATTCTGGCAGCGTTATTGGGGCAGGTTGTTGATGAGCAATCTGGTTTGGGAACTGGGCCATTACCCCCGTCATAAACCGACGATTCAGCTCAAACTGCTGCATCATTGCGGCAATATAGGGTGGAGGTGGAGGATCGTCAGCCATCCTGCTAAGAACATCAAGGAGCAGTTTTAACAAGAGGTTGGAGCAGGTGTATGGAGTCATTCATGATGTAACTTGAACAATGAGCAAAGGCGCAGTATGTACAAAACAGTAGTAATTAAAGACATAAATATACATATACGGAGCCATTTACACGTTAGTATGAGTTCGGACAAGAGAATCACCCTAGACATACTAGGGGGCACGCTGGCACGCGATGGAGGGATACAACAACCAGACATAGCAAAGGCTACATCCACGTCGGAGAAAGCCACTAGAGCGAGGAATCTGCAGGGGACGACGCATGGTGCCCTCGATAAAAGGGTCCTGCGGCCCGTGAACAATGTGAAGTAGATCCTGACCCTCAATTCAAGAAAGGCATAATACAAATCGCCGGATGGATGTGATCACGAGAAGCTAGGATAGAGTTAGCAAAATCATTTAACCCGAATAGTAGAGAGATCAGAGCCCCAGAGTATAGACAAGGAGTAAAAGATCCTAAAACCACCCAATGGCGACATGGGCCCGTAAGCAACACAACCATGTTAGTAAATCAGTTTTTCAAAGATTAGACTCAACTTCGGCCAAGGAGTTGGAAAGGGGGTTCCTACAGGCAGTCGGCTCTGATACCAACTTGTGACGCCCCCGATTCGACCGTACACTAATCATACACACAAATGTGTACGATCAAGATCAGGGACTCGCGGGAAGATATCACAATACAACTCTAGACACAAATTCAAATAATACAAGCTTCATATTACAAGCCAGGGGCCTCGAGGGCTCGAATACAAGCTCGATACAAAAGCATCAGCGGAAGCAACAATATCTGAGTATAGACATTAGTTAAACAAGTTTTGCCTTAAGAAGGCTAGCACAAACATCAACGATCGAAGAGGCAAGGCCTCACGCACAGGACCTCCTAACTACTCACAGTGGTTGGCGGGCTGCACGTAGTAGTAGGCACCCTCGGGGTGGTAGTAGTAGTCGACTGGGGTGGCATCTGGCTCCTGGGATCCACCATCTAGTTGCGACAACCAGAAAGAAGAAAGAAGGGGGAAAGGGGGAGCAAAGCAATCGTGAGTACTCATCCAAAGTACTCGCAAGCATCAGATCTATACTAAGTATGCATTGGTATCAAATGGAAGGGTTGTATCCGTGGGACCGAACTGCAGAATGCCAGAATAGAGGGGAAGGCCTAGCCTATCAAAGACTAGCATCTCCAAGCAGCTCCAAGCATCTTGTAGCATGTAGAAGAGTAAAGAATAGCAGTTTATATTTAACAAACATGTTGTAACATTAATGCCCAGAGAACCTTCCTCGACTCCCTACGAGAAAGCAATCCCGGAGCCAACATATCCATCACATATCAAGTATCCATTTCTAGTTGTATAAGATCAGGATACAAGTCTGAACGTCCATTACCGAGGACACGGTATTCGAATATATATGTTCCCTGCAGGGGTGCACCACGTTTTCCAACACGCTCGATCACTCTGGCCGGACACACTTTTCTGGGTCAATGCCCGGCCTCGGAAGATCAGCACGTCGTAGCCCTACCTAGGCTTAGCAGAGAGGTCCCCGCCGGTCTACATCCTAAGCACTCCGGTGTCTGGGCCCATCGCCCGTTGCACTCCGGGTCGTTGTGCGCAATGGGATACCAGCACCACCCGTGAAGTGCATGGCACGATCCGGCCCGGCCACAATGCTGAACTGGACGTCTGACAAAGCTTCGGCTGATACTGCGACGTCGAGGCCCATAACTATTCCCACGTGGTGGTTAGTGCGTAAAGGCCAAAGGCCAATTCAGAACAGATACCCAAACCTGTTAGTGCATTAACAATTAAAGTAGTGACGGCTGCCGGGACAAGTCCGGAGCTATCAACCCTCCCGGGTGATACCGCTAAACAGCCAGCCACCACCGTAACAACTCCTCGGGTGCTCTCCGGGCCCGCCCAACTTTCACCAATGTCTCAAGTAAAGTCAAGGTAACCGTGTGTCCAGACATCAAGGGGAAAACCCGAGGAATCACCCCCGGTGGATTCCACTCGATGTAATCATCAAGGTGAACGTAAGAGGGACCACCCTCGAGGTTCACACTTGAGATGTTGCACGACAGAGCCGTATCAGGAATGGTGAAAGAGGAACCACCCTCGATGACCACACCGAATAGCTACAATACAGAATTATCATCAGGAGTGCGTTATGAGGGATCACCCTCGACACTCGATAGTAGCTCTGCAGAGTCTAGCAACAAAAGGGGCGTGATGTGATGTGAGGTGTCAGGCTCTGGTCGTCGATCACGTTGATCGAGTCGTCGATGATGAACCAGGGCGACAAGGACAAGGTGGGGGTCACTGATGGATCACTATCCAACCTATACTAAGCAGTTTAGGATAAGCAAGTAGGTAACAATAGTAGGTACAAAAGCAGGCTATGCATCAGAATAGGAGCAATCACATACAGTAGCAAAATCTAATGCAAGCATGAGAGAATGGAATGGGCGATATCGCGATGATCAAGGGGGGGGGGCTTGCTTGGAAGCTCCACTGAAAGGGAAGAAGGGTCGTCGGTGACGTAGTCGATCACGGGGGCAGCATCAGCGGTCTCGGGGTCTACCGGAGAGAAGAGGGAGAAGAAACAATAAATACATAGCAAGCAAGTGCATAACAGGACAACAGGCAGAGCTAGACGTGTTCTAACGTGGTGCTACCCGATACCGGCGATGGGGGAGAACATTCGGGAATGTTTTCCCGAAGTTTGGCATTTTTGCGGACAGTTGAAACGGAGGCGAAATTTGCATGTTCGCTATGCTAGGGACGTGTGGCGGACGAAAGGAGCGCATATTCCGATTCGTCTCATCGTTCTGAGCAACTTTTATATAGAAAAAAATTTCATCCGAGTTACAGATTAATTTATATTAATTTCCAAAGTTTTAATTGATTTTCTAATAGTATTAATACTTAAGTTAATTCGAAAAAGGAGTATTATTACATCAGCATGATGTCAACATGACATCAGCAGTCAACATAGTTGACCAGGGTCAACCCTGACATGTGGGGCCGTTCAGTCATTGTTTGTTTGAACTAGCTACAGGTTTAATTAACTAACTAGGTAATTAGGTTAATTAAGTTGGTTAATTAAGTAGGTTAATTAGATTAAGTTAATTAACTAATTAGCTAATTAATTAATTAATTAATTTTATTTACTTATTAATTATTATTTTTAACGGTGGGGTCCTTGTCATTGGCCCAAAGGGCCATAGCGGGCGCTTGATGCGGTGTCTTTGGCGCCACGGCACGGTTATGGGCGTAACCAGCGGCCGAGCCCGACGAGGGGAACAGGGCGAGGCCACTGGGCGGCAACTGCGGCACCAATGGCAAGTGGAGGCAGCCAGCGGGCCGTGCAAGGCGGCGGCAAGCGAGAGGCGGCAGCGACGGCGCAAGCGTGACGGACGGGCAGACGGCGCAGCAGCGAGGGAGCTGAGGGGACAGGGAGCGTGAGCGCATGAGGGAGGGCGGGTGATCACAAGGAGCGGCAACAGCCAGGTCATGGGCGGTGATAGGAGGAAGGGGGAGAAGGGGGGTCCTCATGTTTGGTGCTGGGAAGAGGGGCGGCGTGGCTCGGGGTGGTCCGGCGAGGGAGAGGACGAGGCAGACGACGGCGACGGGGACGAGGAAGTCCGGCGACGGAGGTGTGGGATCGGGCTCCTCCCCGATCCAGGCAAGTGGGGAGGGAGGAACGAGGGAGAGAGTGGGGGTCGTGGGTGGATCTGGGGGGGGAGATGGGGATAGGGTTCGGTCGAGTGTGGCCTATAGGCCAGGGGAGTGGGCCGAGGCCCAGGGGTTCTTCTTTGTTTTATTTTGCTTGCTTGTTTTCCCCTTTTTTTACTTTTGTCTTTTGTTTAAATTGAAATTTTAATCCGAATTTGATTGAATCATCACGGGGTTATCAAAAGGAATCGCGATGACGTGGCATCATTAGCATGAGATTACTGTAGCATAATTATCCGGGCGTTACAGTAGGTGCGTGGGACTTGAGCGTGATCTCCTACTGGATTGATACCTTGGTTCTCAAAAACTAAGGGAAATACTTACGCTACTTTACTGCATCACCATTTCCTCTTCAAGGGAAAACCAACGCAGTTCTCAAGAGGTAGCATCATGTTGTCGGAACTCATCTACTACTTCACATGTCTTGCTAGATCAAGAAGGTGATGATGTCATCGAGCTGAACACGGAGATGCCATACGTTCGATACTTGATCGAGCGGATCGTGAAGGTGTATGACTACATCAACCACGTTGATAAACGCTTCCTCTTAATGGTCTACGAGGGTACATAGACACACACTCTCCCCTCTCGTAGCTATGCATCTCCATGGATAGATCTTGCATGTGCGTAGATTTTTTTTTGTTTTCCATGCAACATTCCCCAACAATGGCATCCGAGCCAGGTCTATGCGTAGATGATATGCACGAGTAGAACACAAAGGAGTTGTGGGCGGTGATGGTCATACTTCTTACCACTAACATCTTATTTTGATTCGGCGGCACTGTGGGATGAAGCGGCCTGGACCAACCTTACATGTCCACGCACATGAGACCGGTTCCACCGACTGACATGCAACTTGTTTTGCATAAAGGTGGTTGGCGGGTGTCTGTTTCTCCTACTTTAGTTGAATCGAATTTGACTACGGCCGATCCTCTAAGAAGGTTAAAACAACAAACTTGATAATCACTGTTGTGGTTTTTTTTAGGTTAAGAACGGTTCTTGCTAGAAGCCCGTAGCAGTCACGTAAAACTTGGAACAACAAAGCAGAGGACGTCTAACTTGTTTTTGTAGGGTATGTTGTGATGTGATATGGTCAAGATATGATGTGATATACGTTGTTGTATGAGATGATCATGTTTTGTAATATCGACAACCGGCAGGAATCTTAGGGTTGTCTCTTAATTATTGTATGAAATGCAAGCACCATGTAATTGCTTTACTTTATCGCAATGCGTTAGCAATAGTTGTAGAAGCAATAGTTGATGAGACGACCCCGACGCGACAACGGAGATCATCGTGTCGGGTCGGTGACGATGGAGATCATGACGATGCTTTGAAGATGGAGATCAAAGGCAGAAGATGATGATGGCCATATCATGTCACATTTTTTGATTGCATGTGATGTTTATCTTTTATGCATCTTATTTTGCTTAGAACGACGGTAGCATTATAAGATGATCCCTTCACTTAATTTCAAGATAAAAGTGTTCTCCCCTGAGTATGCACCATTGCCAAAGTTCGTCGTTTCGAAGCACCTTGTGATTATTGGGTGTGATAAACTCTACGTTCACATACAACGGGTGTAAAATAGTTTTGCACATGCAAAATACTTGGGTTAAACTTGACGAGCCTAGCATGTACAGACATGGTCTCGGAACACTGGAGACCGAAAGGTTGAACATGAGTCATATAGTAGATGTGATCAATATAGAGATGTTAACCATTGTTGACTGCTGAGGGAGTCCTGGATTAGGGGGTATCCGGACAACCGGACTATATCTTTTGGCCGGACTATTGGACTATGAAGATACAAGATTGAAGACTTCGTCTCGTGTCCGGATGGGGCTCTCCTTGGTGTGGAAGGCAAGCTTGGCGATACGGATATGTAGATCTCCTCCCTTGTAACCGACTCTGTGTAACCCTAGCCCCCTCCGGTGTCTATATAAACCGGAGGGTTTAGTCCGTAGGACAACAACACTGAGACCATAGGCTAGCTTCTAGGGTTTAGCCTCTACGATCTCGTGGTAGATCAACTCTTGTACTACTCATATCATCAAGATCAACCAAGCGGGAAGTAGGGTATTACCTCCATCGAGAGGGCACGAACACAGGTAAACATCGTGTCCCCCGCCTCCTGTTACCATCCGCCTTAGACGCACAGTTCGGGACCCCCTACCCGAGATCCGCCGGTTTTGACACCGACATTGGTGCTTTCATTGAGAGTTCCACTGTGCCGTCACCATAAGGAAGGATGCCTCGTCTTGTTGTCAAGGACAACGTTACCTCTGGGGGAGCCCTGGCTGTCGGCCAAACTCTCCGGCTAGGCAATTTTGTCATGACCGCCCGTTCGGCTGCTGCACCGACGATGACTTCTCGGGTCATCGAAAACAGCCTCCACGTTGGCTCGGAACTTGCCGAGCAGATGGATCCAATGGAGCTCTCTTCCCTAAACGAGCTCTTGGATCACATCGCCGCTTTGGGAGTCGCTACGGACTATGATCGGATTGGGCTTAAACCCGACCAAAGGGAGATTAACTCTCCACGGTCACCCATCAGATAGCGGTGGTGGAGGAACAATGCGGTAGTTCTTCCTCTATCTTGAGGACAAACTATGTCCGGATTTCCGAGCTCTCCGAGCCGGATACCCGCTTACGGAAGGACATCGCCCAAGCCTCGAACTTAGAATCGGTGGCGGGCGGACCTATCGAGGCGACATCCTCGAGCCCGAACTTCCAAGATCGGAAACTCCCCCTTTGGGTCTCGAGATCGGGTCAGGGTTGGACTCAAATCCACTCACCCACCCAGATATAAGCGATCTCTCCCACATTAGGCAAGAGCCCCTGTAAACAGTACATCACTATTGGGCCAGATTCCTCCTTGTAATGAACAAGGTCAAGGACTGTCGCGAGGAAGATGCAATCTCATTCTTCTGCAATAATTGCACGAACAAGGGAATCCTTAACGCCATAAGTCGCCGTGACATAGCACACTTCGCTGACTTGGCAGCATAGTACGGAAGTACTGTGTGATGGAAAGTGCCTGGAAAACCGAAACAAAATTTTGGGAAAATCCGGCTCTGACTAAAAACCTAGTCCAAGTTAAAAGGGTGCATCCTTGTAAGTCGCCCGATTCAATTACCAAAAAGCAAAAGCCCACTACAGGGCGTGGAACTGTTTTGGAGGGATGGCTTAATGGACCCTGCAAAATTCACAGTACAACGGATACCATACCAACACACATCCTTAGAGCATGTTGGGTACTCCGGCAGGTGGCCAAGAGCGGTGAGGATCTCCTCATTCAAAATACCGCAGAGCACCATCCCGTGGATTACAATACAGTATTAACGGTCTTTGAGACATTTGCCTCAAATAATAGGCG
This sequence comes from Aegilops bicornis, assembly GCA_021605145.1. Classification (NCBI taxonomy): domain Eukaryota; kingdom Viridiplantae; phylum Streptophyta; class Magnoliopsida; order Poales; family Poaceae; genus Aegilops; species Aegilops bicornis. Next base: position 418,006,131 of record CM038672.1, read on the forward strand.
CAAGCGAGCACTCCGCAGCCTTGCCGAAATCTGCCAGGTGGCAGCAATAAATCCCTGGAGCGACACGACTATCACCTTCAATGCCAGTGACGAACCTAAATTCCGAACACCGAGCACCAGCCGCATTGGTTCTTAGTCCAATCGTGGACGGCTTTCGGCTCACTAAAGTGTTCATGGACGGCGGCAGCGGATTAAACCTCATTTATGAGGAAACCCTTCAAAAAATGGAAATAGACAGGAGCCGCATTGAGCAAAGCAGCACAACCTTCAGAGGAATCATCCCTAGTCGGGAAGCACATTGCGCTGGGAAAATCACACTAGATGTGGTATTCGGCATGCCGGAAAATTATAGGTCCGAAGAAATCACATTCCAAGTGGCCCCGTTCGATGAGTGGATACCACGCCCTTTTAGAGGCGGGAGGCATTCACGATCTTCCAAGCCATACCCCATTACGGGTACATGAAGCTCAAAATGCAGGCCCAATGGAATCATCACTCTAGCTAGTGATCCGGACATAGCGCCGCTATTGAAAACAAAACAGCCGTGACCGCCCTTGAGGCATTATCCAAGCCCTCGCGGCAGAGGAGTTAACTGCGCTACGCTCCACCGTGGACAGGGATGACGTGATAATCGACAAGAGATCCAAGTCCACCTCTTTCAAACCAGCGGATGAAATAGTCAAATTCCAAGTCCACCCAACGGACCCTACAAAAGCAGCCTCCATCGAGGCACAGTTAAACCCCGCTGTGGACGCCGCACTACGGGAGTTCCTGCGCGAGAATTGGGACATATTTGCCTGGCATCCCTCAGATATGCCAGGAATCCCACGCAGGTTGGCCGAGCATAGCCTTAACATTCTAAAAGGATTCAAGCCGGTCAAGCAGACTCTTCGGCGTTTCTCTGAACCTAAGAGACAAGCTATGGGAGAGGAACTAGCCAAGTTATTGGAGGCCGGATTCATCAGAGAAATAAAACACCTGGACTGGCTAGCAAACCTGGTGATGGTACCAAAGAAGGACAAATCCTGGCGCCTATGCGTCGATTTCAAGGACTTCAACAAGGCTTGCCCAAAGGATCCCTCCCCCCTCCCCCGCATCGATCAAATATCGACGCTACCGCGGGACACGACTCATTTTGCTTCCTCGATGCATACTCCGGCTACCACCAAATCAAGATGGCGGAGTCCGACCAAGCCGCAACGACATTCATCAGGCCATACGGCCCTTTCTGTTTCAACACAATGCCTTTTTGGCTTAAAAACGCCGGTGCAACGTATCAACGCATGATTCAGACATGTCTGGCAAAACAAATTGGCAAAACAGTCGAGGCATACGTAGACGATGTGGTCGTTAAAACCAGACACGTCGACTCTTTAATAGACGACTTGAGGCTCACGTTCGACAATCTCCGAACATACGACATCAAGCTCAACCCGGAAAAATTCGTTTTTGGCGTACCCACCTGAAAGCTCCTGGGTTTTATCGTCTCCAGCAGCGGAATTGAAGCAAATCCGGCTAAAATCCGAGCCCTGTCACAGTTGGCCATCCCAACTGACCTCAAACAAATCCAGAAATTAACCGGATGCATGGCGGCCCTAAGCCGCTTTATCTCCCGCTTAGGAGAAAAGGCATTACCGCTTTATCGCCTCCTTCGGCGCACCGAACACTTCGAGTGGACGGACGCGGGCACGGCCGGACTGGAAGACATAAAGGCCATTCGGGCCACCAACCCAATCCTGGCCGCGCCAAGCATCGGCGAACCAATGTTGCTGTACATAGCGGCAACTCATCAAGTTGTAAGCGCAGTGCTCGTCGTCGAACAAGAAACAGATGGACATAAATTCCCCCTTCAAAAGCCGGTATATTACGTATCCACTGTCTCACTCCATGCAAATCACGGTACCCGCATTATCAAAAGATGGCATATGCGGTATTCATGGCATCCGGAAACTACGACACTACTTTCAAGAGTGTTCAATTACAGTAGCCTCGGAAGTGCCACTGAATGATATAATAAACAACCGCGACGCCACGGGCCGGATTGCCAAATGGGCCATTGAGCCCCTCCCGTTCGACATAACATATAAACCTCGGTGAGCCATTAAGTCGCAGGTATTGGCCGATTTTGTCACCGAATGGACAGAAGCCGAACTCCCTAAAGAGTATGGCGCATACTCCAATTGGATTATGCACTTCGACGGCTCTAAAATGCTGGCTGGTCTGGGGGCTGGCGTCGTCTTGACGTCCCCTACCGGAGATATAGTCCAATATGTACTCCAAATACTGTACACAGACTCCAACAGTGCAGCCGAATACGAGGCCATGTTACATGGTCTCCGGATGGCAGTTTCCATGGGCATTCGACGCCTGGAGGTGCGTGGGGACTCGAACCTCGCAATATCCGAAATAAATGGAGACTTCGACGCCAAGGATCCGAAAATGGCGGCTTATCGTAACACCGTCCTCAAGATGTCAGCTCGGTTCGAGGGGCTCGAATTCCACCACGTGGCTCGTGAAAACAATCAGGCGGCGGATATCCTCGCCCGTATCGGCGCTAAGCGCGATGCGGTCCCACCCAACATCTTCTTGGAAAGACTGTTCAAGCCATCCGTGGTATGGGAAGGGCACACCAGTAAAAATAGTCCGGACCCGGCAACAACGCCATACCGAACACTCTGACATAATCGGAGGCTCTGCCACCGAAATAACACCTTCAGCCCATGTAATAATGGTCGTCATCGCCCCATGGACTGAACATTCCTGGCCTACCTAACCAGACAGGAACTTCCCGAGGACCAAAATGAGGCACGCTGCATTGTGCGGTGATCTAAAGCCTACAAGGTCCACGAGGGAGAGCTTTATAAGAAAAGCACCACTGGAGTCCTTCAAAGGTGCATCTCCGAAGAGGAAGGGCGGAAGCTTCTAGCAAAAATCCATGCCGGACTCGGTGGCCACCACGCCGCAGCCTGGGCCCTCGTAAGTAAGGCCTTTCGTATAGGATTCTTTTGGCCGACGGCCCGGGTGGATGCACAGGACTTGGTCCAACGCTACGTCGGTTGCCAGCTTTTTGCAAACCAAAGCCATATGTCGCCCACTGCCCTACAAACAATCCCCATTACCTGGCCCTTTACGGTATGGGGGCTTGACATGGTTGGACCCCTTAAAGGGGGAACCCATAAGAAAAAATACTTACTGGTCATGGTGGACAAATTCACCAAATGGACAGAAGCCAAACCCGTTAAAACGGCCGAATTCGGACCGGTGATAGACTTCATATCCGGGGTTGTACACCGTTATGGCGTCCCCCACAGCATCATCACTGACAACGGCACGAACTTCACTGCCGACGAGGTAAAACTATGGTGCAGCAACATGGGCATCAAGCTCGATTATGCTTCTGTCTATCACCCACAAACTAACGGTCAAGTCAAGCGAGCAAATGGTCTTATCATGAGCGGCATCAAACCCAGATTAGTGCGGTCCTTAAAGGAATCTAACACGCACTGGGTAGAGGAGCTCGACTCCGTACTCTGGGGGCTGCGGACCACGCCGAATCGCACTACCGGATACACACCATTTTTTATGGTGTACGGCGCAGAGGTGGTTCTACCCTGCGACATAATTCATGACTCACCTCGAGTGCGCATGTATGAAGAAAGAGAGGCCGAGCTCAATTGGCAGGACAGTTTGGACGCCCTCGAGGAGGAGCGTGACGTGGCAAAAGCGCGTTCCACATTCTATCAGCAACAGGCTCGAAGATACCAAAGCAGAGAAGTACGGGCCAAAACTTATAACGTTGGCGAGTTAGTTCTATGCCTGCCGGAGAAGAAAAAGAACAAGCTGAAGCCCAAATGGGAAGGTCCCTTCATTATCGACCAAGTTCTGACCAGCGGAGCGTACCGTCTGCGGGATGCATCGGACAATCATCTTGAGCCAAACCCATGGAACGCTGCCAGACTCCGAAGATTCTACGCCTAGCGCCGGACTCTATGTTTGTCTCCTTACCCCTATCCATTTTTTGTGTATATGTTATCTGTCTTCTCTCCCTTTTTTCTTCTTTCTCCTCACGGCCTTAAAAGGCTAATTTGTGTCTTGTCTACACAATCTTGACGCGCTAACCGCGCTCATTATACCTGGGGGCTTCTTACACAGAAGCTTAATTATTTTTTTGGGCTTCATGCCCCGCACATGTGTTATTCTTCCGCATGTACCTTTTTTCGCCATTATATGCATCGATATGACTTAAGTTTTGGCCAAGCTGGGTTGCCTGGCTCTTGTATTTATGCCCTACGTTCCCGTTAATTCGGCTAGGGCATAATGGGAGCACCTCTGCGATTATTCTTGTCGGGTCACGGATGTGTACCTCGGATGGGTGAAGCCGAAAGCTAAGCGTTCTTAAGGGAATATTGATTCGGTGAACAAAAGATGACTTTTATTTATTTTTTCCATTTGCCCCCAGATGTTTTTTGCCTGCGTCTCTTCTCGCAGTTCGGACATGCACGTTAAGGCATGCGTACCCAGGGAAAGGAACCCTTAAGGGAACTATTCTCCCTAGAAGATGTTTCTTACTATCCATGTAATATAACATAACTAGTTGGGTACTTGTCTGTTCAAGCACTTATGACCCCTACGCCTGGTCTCCATGCATACCCCGGTTTTTACATAACTAAGCGGGTATTCGGATACACTCCGGACTATCGGGTCCCGGCGTCGAAGCGAAAAGGTCCGCCACGACAAATGACTTACAATCCGGCTAGAGACATTCTACATGTCATTTAAATTACACAGTCACTTAGACTGGTTAAATTCTTCTTCTATACCATCCAACAGGCTGTCTAGCCTACAATCCTGTTGGGAATACTTCGCGGCTAATTCTACTTGGTGATACACCAAACAGACGGGAATCTCTTTTCCATCGGGCCCCACAGGTCCGACCTCGGCCATGTGGTTTGGGTCAGCCTTGGTATACCGCGTCTTCACCATGGCCCAGGCTTCCCTGGCACCTTGAAAGCAGGCCAATATCTTCCATAATCGGAGCGCCGCCGCGCTCCCTTGAGCTTCTCCGCAAGCTCTCCAATGCCTTCGGGCAGGGAGACGGATGGCCACAAGGCCTGGGCAATACCTTGCGTCACCTGCCGAACTTGTTCGTGCAGTTGTGAGAGCTCTGGTAGAAGATCAGCCGCAGACCCGGGCATCTCCTCCACGGGACGACCCATCAGCATACCTGCAGACACAACTCTGTTAGCCGGCTTCTTCGCCGAACTCTTTTTAAAGTTTGTTCAAGCACTTACTGAAAATGCCGTGTCGAAGCCGCTTATTCTCCTTCACAGAGTCCGACAGCTGGGCGCAGACATCCTTTAGTTCCACACTCAGCTGGGTATTGGCGTCTTGGAGATTATTTTTATCCTGAATGACACGCGTAAGCACGCGCTCGCCAGCATTTAGCCGTCGATCAGCATGTTGCGCATCCCCTGGCACGGCGTCCGAATTTGCTCCGGAGTCATCTGCAACATCTATCGTTAGATTTGCATGCATGCCGCATACTCTCTAGTACCTGCCATTCTTTGCAATGGAAACAATAGTTACCAGCGGGGGCCTTCTTGGACTCCTTTCCTGCGGCAACTGCGGCCTGAAGTTGGGCTTTGCATTCTTCTAGCTCTTGAGACAATTGGGTATTCTTCTCTGTAAGTACCTGCACAAATAACGATCCTTAAATCAGTTGTGCCAACTGTTTCAAGTCTCAGGGGCTACTGATATATATAATCATCAAATTTTCTTACCCGTATATCCTTTACATATTGATCCGTGGCTCTGGCAAGATCATTTTGAGCAGCACAGACGTACGCGTCTCCTGAGTTGAAGGCATCAAAAGCCTATTGGGAGAAACAAGCGTCACGGAGTACGGCCCGGCGACGCCTGTGATTCATGGCGCTCTCCACTTCAGAATTTGTAGCGGATATTTTATACGCATCCTCTGTCGGAGGAGCATCTGGCGGGTGCCCCGTGTTAGCTTCCGCCTCTGTGTCCGGCCCCGGAGCCTGGCTAGTAGAGGCGTGATCGGCGACTTCTCCGGATATAGTCCGGCGAGCGCTTTTCCTTCATCGAAACATGGGTGTTATTACGTTTTAAAATATGATGATCACGGAGTGAGGCTTTGTATAATACCTCTGTGCCGGCGTCTCCATCCGGACCGCCTTCCTTTTCAGCCTGCCAGGCTTCGGCGCCCCTCATTGGCGGTTCGCCACGGGCTCAGCATGGTGTCCCGAGGACCTTCCCTGTAAAACACCATACAGATACAGTAGGTGAAGTGCGTAAGAAAGGGATACTTCTCAAAAGGTTGGGACTCTGGTCTCATTTACCTGCGAGGTAGGGAGTAGCCCAGGATAGTCGGCTATAATAGCCACCATGGCCTCATCGCAGCTTAATTGATAGAATATCTTGTCAATCAGCTCCACAAATATGTCCGGATCCTCTTTAAGCCGAGGTCGAGGGACCGTTCAGGATCCTCTGGTTGTGGAGGTGGGCTGTTGATCTCCCTTACAGCCTTACGTAGCTCCTGCGATGAACTGGCAAGATAAAATATTTATTGCAAAAATGCGGAAAGGATGGGTGTAAAAAGTGGCAGCTTACCCAGCTCGGAGGGTTGTACATGGAGAATCCGTCCCGTGGCTTGATGCGAAGGAACTCCTCTTCCTCTCCCTTGTACAAACCGGACAGAATTTTTGCTAGAGCAGCAACTAAGTCCGGCCCCTTACGACCGCAGCGGGTGGCATCATCTTCCGCGTTGAAGTGCCACATGGGGTGGCCTCAATATTGAAGTGGCTGCACCCCCCGCATAATGCATATTGACATAACCTCGGTTATGGTCAGCCCTGATTGAGCCAACACCTTTATCTGGCCCATCAGGTAAAAAACATCTCTATCATTTTCCTCCTGACGGCTCCGTGGTCGCCAGCTTAGGCGCTTCTTCAAAGGGGCATTATCAAACTCAGGAAGGCCAATCCGAATAGGATCCGGGAGGGGGACGTCCTCCATATAAAACCACTCTGAAGGCCAGTCTTCGGACGTCTTCTTCGGGGTACCGGATAGGTATCCGGTCCCGGCGATGCGCCATATTTCGGCCCCGCCCACTTGATATATTGACCCCCTCTGAGTACGGGGCACAAGGCAGAATAGCTTCTTCCACAATGCGAAGTGAGCTTCGCAGCCCAGAAACAGCTCGCAAAGGGCCACATAACCAGCGATGTGTAATATGGAGGCAGGGGTGAGATTATGCAACTGGAGGCCGTAAAACTCCAGGAGCCCTCGGAGGAACGGATGGATTGGAAATCCGAGTCCCCTTAATAAATAAGGGACGAGGCATACCCGCTCCCCCTTGGAGGGGTTGGGAAAGCTCTCTGCTTGCTCCCCGCCGTTGTATGTGGCGAGCCCGGCTCGAACGGGGACCATATACGTTGGAGGAAGAAATCCGTAGGTCTGTAGCTCCACTAATTGACTGTGCGGGATGGAACACTTCTTCCAATCTCCGGGCTTAGGGCTACGAGAGCGAGATGAGGAGTGGCGCTGGCCGGCCATGTTAAAATGGATTTTTTCGGGCGCGCTCCGATGAATGCTCGCTGAGGGAGGATGGTGTGATTTGGATCTGAGAATCCCCGTCTCTTTAAATAGACAGTTTGTTCACATAGCTAGGGTGGTAAATGTAAAAACGCCCTGGCCTCTCGCATTCGTTTGACACGTGGAAGATGGCCATTATTGAACGCGGAAGCCGAGAAGCACAATATTTATGAGAAGCCGGACACTATTTAACGGGTATTCGGAATTTGGAGAAGAACCCGCCTTGCAATGCCGAAGACAATCTGCGCGCCGGACTCATCGCCATTGAAGCCTGGTTTGGGGGCTACTGAGGGAGTCCTGGATTAGGGGGTATCCGGACAGCTGGACTATATCTTTTGGCCGGACTATTGGACTATGAAGATACAAGATTGAAGACTTCGTCTCGTGTCCGGATGGGACTCTCCTTGGCGTGGAAGGCAAGCTTGGCGATATGGATATGTAGATCTCCTCCCTTGTAACCGACTCTCTGTAACCCTAGCCCCCTCTGGCGTCTATATAAACCGGAGGGTTTAATCCGTAGGACAACAACAATCAGACCATAGGCTAGCTTCTAGGGTTTAGCCTCTACGATCTCGTGGTAGATCAACTCTTGTACTACTCATATCATCAAGATCAATCAAGCAGGAAGTAGGGTATTACCTCCATTGAGAGGGACCGAACCTGGGTAAACATCGTGTCCCCGGCCTCCTGTTACCATCCGCCTTAGACACACAGTTCGGGACCCCCTACCCGAGATCCACCAGTTTTGACACCGACAAGTGCCCCATTGAGGGAGTCCTGGATTATGGGGTCCTCGGATGTCCGGGCTATTTGACGTGGGCCAGACAAATGGGCCGTGAAGATACAAGACCGGAGGCCTTCCCCCGTGTCCGGATGGGACTCTACTTGGCGTGGAAGGCAAGCTTGGCGTGCGGATATGAAGATTCCTTTCTCTGTAAACCGACCCTGTACAACCCTAGCCCCCTCCGGTGTCTACATAAACCGGAGGGTTTAGTCCATAGAGGCAATCATAATCATACAGGCTAGACATCTAGGGTTTATTCATTATGATCTCGTGGTAGATCAACTCTTATAACCCCTGTACTCATCAAAGTCAATCAAGCAGGAAGTAGGGTATTACCTCCTTCAAGAGGCCCGAACCTGGGTAAACATCGTGTCCCCTGCCTCATGTTACCTTTGATCCTTAGACGCACAGTTCGGGACCCCCTACCCGAGATCTACCGGTTTTGACACCGATATTGGTGCTTTCATTGGGAGTTCCACTGTGTCATCGTCGAAAGGCTCGATGGCTCCATCAATCATCTACAACAATGTTGCCGCAAAGGAGATTTTTCTCCCCGGACAGATCTTTGTATTCGGCGGCTTTGCACTGCGTGCCAACTCGGTTGGATACCTAGAGCAGATCGACAGCTACGCCCCTGGTCAGTTTTGGAAATCTGAACTATGTTGCGGATATCCGAGGATACCTGATTTTCCAAGGGTTCGCGGCCCCAACCACCACTCCAGCCTTAGATCTGGAGCGCGTTACCAGGTCCGAAGACGGGAGTCTAGAGCCCGTCGAACTCTCTGTGGCCTTAGAGCTCAATACCGGAAAACTGGAGAGAATAGCGTCTCCGGCGATCATTACAAAGCCGGACTCTTCTCCGGACACTAACTCTGAACCCTGGAAGTCTGCATCATGCGAGTTCGCCCAGGGACCCTCTGTCCCCGTCCAAACCTCGCTCTTAAACGAGGCTCTGGACTTAATGCGGTCCCTCTTCATTACAGAGGAACCGCCTCCGAATGGCGCCCAGCCCGGACTAGGGGCTGAAAACAGGGATTTTTGCTTCCCACCCACCACCCACTTCATAGCCACTATCGAGGATCTTACCTACATGCTTGATTACGCCTCCAAAGACATCGATGGTATGGACGATGATGCCGGAGAGGAGCAGGCCCAAAACCCACCGTTCACCGGATGCTGGACGGCCACTTCCTCATACGACGTATACACGGTGGACACACCTAAGGAAGGCGACGACGATGGTGAGAAGAACCCAGTCAAGGATGAACCTCCTGAGATACCACCGAAGCATCGACGTCAGCGGCGTCGCTCTAAATCGTGTCACGGAAAAGACAACAATACCGGCACCGGAGACAATGATACTACGGAAAACGCCAAAGACCAAGAAGACCCCATCGAACCAACATTCGAACAGGATGATCGGGAGGACGGGCAAGTTGACCCCGACGAGCAAGCAGGGAACGAAGACTCGGAGGACAACAACTACTTGCCACTCTCCAAGGATGACGTGACCCTCGGCGACGAAGATTTTATCGTACCAGAGGAACCCTAGAACAAGAGCGCTTTAAGCGCCGGCTAATAGCCACGGCAAGAAGCCTAAAAAAGAAACAACTGAAGCTTCAAGCTGACCAAGATCTGCTCAATGACAGATAGACTAATGTCCTGGCAGCCGAAGAATACGGCCTTGAGCGCCCAAAAAAGAGTTACCTGAAGCATAAGATGCTACCCCAATTCAATGATGAGGCGTTGGAGCCCATACCACCCATGCGTAATGCGGTTGATGGACCCGATCGACCACCACGTGGCCGGGACAGAACGACAACTCAAGCCGAACACCAGCCCGCACCACCTTGTCATAAAAGCAGAGAAACAACAGCTCGGGGACACACATATGACCTATGACTGGACCTGGAAAATAGAACGGGCCAGACCAGATCAATCTACGGATCGCGGGGGCGTGCACCGGGGCGAGAAGACGGCTATCAAGCCTAGCACGACAAGCATAACCATGCCCGGGCCGAAAACCGCATACGGACTTCATGCGAACTGCGTTGCGACATGGCCCAATATAGAGGTGCCGCACACCCCCTATGCTTCACCGACGAGGTAATGGAGCACCAGTTCCCTGAAGGGTTTAAACCCATGAACATTGAATCATACGACGGCACAACAGATCCCGCAGTATGGATTGAAGATTTTCTTCTCCACATTCACATGGCCCGCGGTGATGATCTCCATGCCATCAAATACCTTCCCCTAAAACTTAAGGGGCCAGCTCGGCACTGGTTAAATAGCCTCCCAGAAAACTCTATTGGAAGCTGGGAAGACTTGGAAGATGCCTTTAGAGACAACTTCCAAGGCACTTATATCCGGCCTCCAGATGCCGATGACCTCAGTCATATACTCCAACAGCCCAGAGAGTCGGCCATGAAATTCTGGACCAGGTTCCTAATTAAAAGGAACCAGATTGTTGACTGCCCGGACGCCGAAGCCCTAACGGCCTTTAAACACAACATCCGTGACGAATGGCTCGCCCGACACCTCGGCCAAGAAAAGCCGAAGTCCATGGCAGCCCTTACAGCACTATGACCCGCTTTTGCGCGGGCGAGGATAGTTGGCTGGCCCGTAGCGGCAATAGTACCAGCGACCCTGGCACTTCCGAAGCCAGAAACGGCAAAGGAAGGCCCTGACGCAACAAACATAAGCGTCGGAGCAACAACGATGATACAGAGAGTACGACAGTCAATGTCGGATTCAGTGGCTCTAAATCCGGTCAAGGGAAGAAGCCATTTAAACGAAACAAAGACGGTTCATCAAGCTTGGACCGAATACTTGACCAACCTTGCCAGATCCACGACACTCCTGACAAGCCTGCCAACCACACCAACAGAAGTTGTTGGGTCTTCAAACAAGCCGGCAAGTTAAATGCCGAACACAAGGAGAAAGGATCACCCAACAAGGATGACGATGAGAAACCTCGCGCACCGAAAACAGGGGGATAGAAGAAATTCCCCCGAGGTCAAAATGGGGAATATGATATACGTCACTCATATCCCCAAGAGGGAGCGCAAGCGCGCGCTAAGGGACGTCTATGCGATAGAGCCAGTCGCCCCAAAATTTAACCCATGGTCGTCATGTCCGATCACCTTTGATCGCAGGGACCATCCGACCAGTATCTGTCACGGAGGCTCCGCCGCATTAGTCCTCGATCCAATCATCGATGGATTCCACCTTATGCGAGTCCTCATGGAAGGCAGCAGTAGCCTTAATCTGCTCTACCAGGACATAGTCCGCAAGATGGGTATTGATCCGTCAAGAATCAAGCCCACTAAAACTACCTTTAAAGGAGTAATACCTGGTGTCGAGGCCCGCTGCACGGGCTCAATCACATTGGAGGTCGTCTTCGGTTCGCCGGACAACTTTCGCAGCAAGGACTTGATCTTCGACATCTCCCCTTCCGCAGTGGCTACCATGCACTGCTCGGACGAACCGCGTTCGCTCGCTTCAATGCGGTTCCACACTATGCCTATCTCAAACTAAAGATGCCCGGACCCCGCGGTGTTATAACAGTCAATGGAAACATGGAGCGCTCCCTCCATACTGAGGAGCATACCGCAGCCCTGGCAGCAGAGGTACAGAGCGGCCTTATTATACTGAATACTATATCGGCAGACAAGCCCCCGGACTCTGTCAAACGAGTCCGGGCTACCCCTCAGCATGATGGTCCAGATCATCAGGAGCTCGATTAGCAATTCGGCCTCCATCCCAGCCCCTACCAAATTGTGGCATATGTACCACACGTACATAATAACGCACTAAAAATACCATGGGAAAGGATGGAGGCATAGTAAGGATATAGTCCAGAATATGGCTCGACCTATCTACACCCTCAATTTCTTTTTTACCTTTTTATTTTGCAGGTTCTTTACAACCCACATCACCTTCTCGACGGTACCAAGGCCTCTTTCCGAGGCCTAGTATGCAAGCACCGATCGATAATCCTCTCGAAGGATAATACACCAAGGAGAATAGCAGCAAAGACGCGTGGTAGAGCACCTAAAAGATCTTCAAGATCACCTCGCCTGTTCTCAGGACGCATGCACAACTTCTCCTTGTGTTCGGCATGTAAAATAGCCTTGTTGCTTATTGCACTATTTGTATCAAATACGTTTCGACGTATCAATCAGACTATAATGGACACAGTTTTTAGCCCAACCTACGTGGCGTTGGCTTATCTCTTAACATGTGTTTCCCTGCCTTTGTCCGTTTGTCATGTACACCTTGGTATGACTCAAATCGCCAGGGGCTCTATTAAGCCATGTACATCTTTTACATGCTAAAACAAAGTCCGAATACTTTCACAGTGCAATTCGGCGTCCCGAATATAGCATTATATGCATTGGCTCCGAATCATGTCTTTGGTCAATAGTTGGGTTGCCAGGCTCCTGTGGTTACTACCTTACGTTCCGCTTAATCGGCTAAGGTACTAAAGGGAGAACTACTGCGATTGTGTTTCTGGTTCATCTAGACAAACACCTCAGTAGAGAAAGCCGAAAACTGATTGTCATGATGCGGCGAGAGCCAGTCAGCTATTCGGCGACCTAGTATAAATCTCTTGTGATTTTTTTCCGCATTATGCGATAGGCCGAACTTCACCCGGCCGGGCATTCACAGCACCCAAGTTCAGATAATTGAACAACACTAGGGGTTGCGCCTACACTCCCATTGTAAAACTCCTATGGCTAAGTGAGAGTGATAAAGCCGCATAGTCTGATTGCCTGGTTCGCCGCACTAACACCTCCTTCACGGACCAAGATGTTGGGTCAAGTGTGTTTTCAGTGCTATCCCGAACACCCCCATACTATCTATGTGGGGGCTGAAGCCGACGACTGGCCAACTCTCAGATATCGTAAACAGCCACACAAGAGGGGATATTAAAAAATAAAACAAGCAATATATCATACATAAAGCCTTGTTTCATAATATAGGATTGGACATCATAGATACATTCATTCAAAAATGATATCCTTCGAACACTGGCCCTCCACAATGCAGGATCCTTTCAGGACATCATTAAAGTACCGCTCCGGCGTGCGGTGCTCTTTGCCAGCGGGCGGTCCCTCGGTTGCAAGCTTGACGGCGTCCATCTTCGCCCCCTGCACCTTGACACAGGCGAAGGCCATCCGCGCACCTTCAATACAGACCGACCGCTTCACGGCATCAAGCCGAGGGCAAGCGCTGACCAGCTGCTTCATGAGACCGAAGTAGCTACCGGGCATGGGTTCGGCGGGCCAAAGACGGATTATCAAATCCCTCATATCTAATTTAGCCAGCCTATGCACTTTGGTCCATTGCTTCAGCTGATCGCTGAGGGGCACGGGATGCTCTGGCGCAAGGTACTGCGACCAGAACAGCTTCTCCGTTGAGCTCCCCTCTTTGGCCCGGAAGAACTCCGCGGCATCAGCAATACTCTGGGGCAGGTCCGCAAACACTCCTGGAGAACTCCAAATCCGGGTTAGAAAGATATACCTTTTCTTCACAAATTTGCTCTGCACGTTAAAGGCCTTACCCGCTGCAATTTGCTTTGCCTCTTGGATCTCCTGGACAGCGCTCTGGGCTTCGACTCGGGATTCTTTTGCACTTTGGAGTGCCTTAGCAAGTTCGGAATTTTGCTCCGAACTCTTGCGCTCTAAGGACTCGCATTTGCCTATGGCATCCTTGAGCTCTTGCTGGACTTCTTCCACTCGTGATTCATGTTTAAGGCGGGAGGCTTGCTCCTCCTCCGCCTCCTTCTTGGCCTCGGCCAGCACACTCTTGAGGGCCTCGATCTCAGACGTGATAGCTACAAACATAATTATGAAACTCATTATGATAACACATAAGAGATGACACCATTTCAGACGTGTTTTCGGTATCACATACCTTGTTTTTCTTCTAACTTCCGCCTTAGCTCGGACGCTTTGGCGGCATGGGTAGCTGACGCCTGTTTTGCAGCCTGTTTGTTCAAACAGATATGTATGTTAACCTCCTGCGTGAGTTATTAGATCCTCTATTCGATTTTTCTTTCCAAACACCGAACAGAGTCTCAGGGGCTACTATCTATACACAGCATTCTTTTTATACAGCTAAAAAACACTGTAAAGCACATACCTCAAAGCCTCTTAAAAGGCTAGTGTAGGCTTCAGATCCGCTTTTCATGGTGAACCTTTTCGATCACCGTACCCATAAGGGTACGATGTTCTTCCACAATGATGGCGCTTTGAAGTGCTCTCACCAGAGTGTCCGGAGCCTCCGCATTGACAGAGGACGCCGGTGTTATGGGCGCGCCCCCTTCTGGTAAAGAGGGTTGCTCCTCTGTCTCCGGAACCGTGTAGGTTTCCGGAACAACATTTGGTTGGGGGCCAAAATGAACCTGGCCCCGTCTCCAGTCTCCATGGGGGTCGGTTCCCCCATGCTCTTGGCAGCCGAGGTGTCACCCTTCGGCACCGTCTTGGCAGTCTCCGGCACCTCTCCCTGTTCCGGAAGGGTCCTTTGGGACGACACCTCGGTGTTATTGATGACCCACAAATATAGGGGATCTATCGTAGTCCTTTCGATAAGTAAGAGTGTCAAACCCAACGAGGAGCAGAAGGAAATGGCAAGCAGTTTTCAGCAAGGTATTCTCTGCAAGCACTGAAGTTATAGGTAATAGATAGTTTTGCGATAAGGTAATTTGTAACGGGTAACAAGTAACAAGTGTAAATAAAGTGCAGCAAGATGGCCCAATCCTTTTTGTAGCAAAGGAAGGAAAACGCTCCCGAGGACACATGGGAATTATCGTCAAGCTAGTTTTCATCACGCTCATATGATTCACGTTCGTTACTTTGATAATTTGGTATGTGGGTGGACCGGTGCTTGGGTGCTGTCCTTACTTGGACAAGCATCCCACTTATGATTAACTCCTATTGCAAGCATCCTCAACTACAAAAGAAGTATTAAGGTAAACCTAACCATAGCATGAAACATATGGATCCAAATCAGCCCCTTACGAAGCAATGCATAAACTAGGGTTTAAGCTTCTGTCATTCTAGCAACCCATCATCTACTTATTGCTTCCCAATGCCTTCCTCTAGGCCCAAATAATGGTGAAGTGTCATGTAGTCGACGTTCACATAACACCACTAGAGGAGAGACAACATACATCTCATCAAAATATCGAATGAATACCAAATTCACATGACTACTAATAGCAAGACTTCTCCCATGTCCTCAGGAACAAACATAACTACTCACAAATCATATTCATGTTCATTATCAGAGGAGTATTAATATGCATAATGGATCTAAAAATATGATCTTCCACCAAATAAACCAACTAGCATCAACTACAAGGAGTAATCAACACTACTAGCAACCCACAAGTACCAATCTGAGGCTTTGGGACAAAGATTGGATACAAGATATGAACTAGGGTTTGAGAGGAGATGGTGCTGGTGAAGATGTTGATGGAGATTGACCCTCCTCCGATGAGAGGATCGTTGGTGATGACGATGGCGATGATTTCCCCCTCCCGGAGGGAAGTTTACCCGGCAGAACAGCTCCGCCGGATCCCTAGATTGGTTCCGCCAAGGTTCCGCCTCATGGCGGCGGAGTTTCTTCCCGAAAGCTTACTTATGATTTTTTTTTATCGGACAAAAGACTTCATATAGCAGAAGATGGGCATCAGAGGCCTGCCAGGGGCCACGAGGTAGGGGGCGCGCCCAGGGGGGTAGGGCACGCCTCCCACCCTCGTGGCCAGGGTGTGGCCCCCTTTGGTAGTTTCTTCACTAAGTATTTTTTATTAATTCCAAAAATGACTTCCCTGAAGTTTTAGGACTTTTGGAGCTGTGCGGAATAGGTCTCTAGTATTTGCTCCTTTTCCAGCCAAGAATCCCAGCTGCCGACATTCTCCCTCTTCATGTAAACCTTGTAAAATAAGAGAGAATAGGCATAAGTATTGTCACATAACGTGTAATAACAACCCATAATGCAATAAATATCGATATAAAAGCATGATGCAAAATGGACGTATCAACTCCCCCAAACTTAGACCTCGCTTGTCCTCAAGCGGAAGCCGATAACGATAAATATGTCCACATGTTTAGAGATAGAGCTGTAGATAAAATAAAATATGGACATGAGGGCATCATGATCATTCTTTTAATAGCAACATATTTGAATATTGTCATATGATTTCTTATGCTCAAGTAATAATCTATCCACAACATCAAGTATGAATCAGAAACTTCACTGAGAACCAACAAACTACAATCTCAGTCACTGAGGCAATTGCAATTTATCATAACATCAAAAAGAGTCAATATAAGAGCTTTTCAGCAAGTCCACATACTCAACTATAATTTAGTCTTTCACAATTGCTAACACTCACGCAATACTTGTGGTTTACGGAGTTTTAATCGGACACAGAGAAAGATAGGGGCTTATAGTTTCGCCTCCCAACCTTTTACCTCAAGGGTAATGTCAACAATAATAGCTATGCTAACTTACATCCAATTAGATATATATATATATATATATATATATATATATATCAGGATCTTTCCAATAGAGTGTGCTTGCCAAAAGATAAAATGTAAAAAGGAAAGGTGAAGATCACCATGACTCTTGCATAAGGGTAGAAGATAAAAGTAAAAGATAGGCCCGTCGCAGAGGGAAGCAGAGGTTGTCATGTGCTATCGATGGAAAACGACACCTATGGGATCACGAGAATCCCTACTGCGGTTGCGGGGCGCGGGGTTGAGAGAAGAGCAGATCTAACAGAGAGCACGCGGTTCATTTATCCAGGTTCGGGCTGCAAGGATGCGTAAAACCCTAGTCTTGCTTTGGTGGATGTATTATGAGTTCTTGAACTAGCTACCGGGTGTAACGAGCTCTAAAAAGCCGAATCCTCCTCCTCGTCGCCTTGGGCCTCCTTTTATAGAAAAAGGGGTTGCCACAGTGGCATGCAGGAGGTGGAAAGGCAACAGTGTTGCGAGGTTATCCTTCGTATTACAGGACAAGACGCATTTAATGCACCCCGCAGGTGTCCCTTTGCTTTATCGGGGACGGGGGCGAGGCCCGTCCTGTCCGTCGCCGCTCTTCCTTGCTTCGACACGCGCCCTGGCCAGTGATGCGTGTGGCGCCATGCAGGAAGGCCGGCAGCTGAGGTGGCGTGGTGGTGGAGCCATCTCGAGGATCAGCATGCCGCCACGCAGGCGCTTGATGAGTTGGCCCGGGAGCTGCCTGTCGCCACGTAGGTGCCTGCCCAGCTGGTTGGCATTTGGCGTATCTGAACGGCGGTGGAAGCTTGGTCGCCGGCGGGCCTGGCGGTGGCCCTGTTAGCACCATTGGTAATGGCCTTGCCGGGTGGCCCGACAAGGGTCTTCTCGTGGCACGCCGTCGTCCCCGGCAAGGGGCTTGCCGTGGCACGTCGTCGTGCCCGGCAAGGGTCTTGCCGGGGGTCGTCGTCTTCTAATCCTTGTCTATTCTTGGATATGTCTTCACAAAGATCTGCATGCCACCTCGAAGGTGCCTTCCCGAGCCCCAGCTGTACACGGATGATGGCGTTGGGGATCGTGAGCTCCAGGGTGGCTCACTCCGTTGGTGTGGGCGAGCCGCCCCGGCAAGGGTCTTGTCGGGGCTGCCGAGGCTTCCCCTGGCAAGGGTCTCATGCCGGGGGAACCTGCTTCGTCCCTTTGCTCTTTGTGGCCTTGGCCTTGGCGTTGCTCTGACCGTCTTGGGCTTCGGTCTTACCTTGGCTCACCCCCTCGCTCTGTGATACGTCTCCAACGTATATATAATTTTTTATTGCTCCATGCTATATTATCTACTGTTTTGGACTATATTGGGCTTTATTTTCCACTTTTATATTATTTGGACTAACCTATTAACCGGAGGCCCAGCCCAGAATTGTTATTTTTTGCCTATTTCAGTGTTTCGGAGAAACAGAATATCAAACGGAGTCCAAACGGAATGAAACCTTCGGGAACGTAACTTTCTCACCGAACATGATCCAGGAGACTTGGACCCTACTCCAAGGAACAAAAGAGGCGGTCACGAGGGTTGGGCCCCCCCCCCAAGGGCGCGCCCCCTGCCTCGTGGGCCCCCGGTTGCTCCCCCGACGTACGCCTTCCGCCGATATATACCTCACTTACCCCAAGCGATCGGAATCTGAAGCCAAAAACCTAATTCCACCGCCGCAACTTTATGTATCCACGAGATCCCATCTTGGGGCCTGCTCGAGGCTTCACGGAGAGGGCCGTCATCATGGAGGGCTTCTACATCATCATAGCCTCTCCGATGAAGTGTGAGTAGTTTACCTCAGACCTTCAGGTCCATAGTTATTAGCTAGATGGCTTCTTCTCTCTTTTTGGATCTCAATACAATGTTCTCCCCCTCTCTTGTGGAGATCTATTCGATGTAATCTTCTTTTTGCGGTGTGTTTGTTGAGACCGATGAATTGTGGGTTTATGATCAAGTCTATCTATGAATAATATTTGAATCTTCTACGAATTCTTTTATGTATGATTGGTTATCTTTGCAAGTCTCTTGAATTATCAGTTTGGTTTGGCCTATTAGATTGGTTTTTCTTGCCATGGGAGAATTGCTTAGCTTTGGGTTCAATCTTTCGGTGTCCTTTCCCAAAGGATGAGGAAGGGCAGCAAAGGCACGTATTGTATTGTTGCCATCGAGGATAACAAGATGGGGTTTATATCATATTGCATGAATTTATCTCTCTACATCATGTCATCTTGCTTAAGGCGTTACTCTGTTTTCATTAACTTAATACTCTAGATGCATGCTGGATAGCGGTCGATGACTGGAGTAATAGTAGTAGATAGAGGCAGGAGTCGGTCTACTTGTCTCGGACGTGATGCCTATATACATGATCATACCTAGATATTCTCATAACTATGCTCAATTACATCAATTGCTCAACAGTAATTTGTTCACCCACTGTAGAATACTTATGCTTTTGAGAGAAGCCACTAGTGAAACCTATGGCCCCGGGTCTATTCTCATCATATCAATCTCCATCACTTTATTATTGCTTTGCTTTTTTACTTTGCCTTTTACTTTTCACTTTGCATCTCTATATCAAAAATACCAAAAATATTATCTATCATCTCTATCAGATCTCACTCTCGTAAGTGACCGTGAAGGGATTGACAACCCCTAATCGCATTGGTTGCGAGGAGCTATTGTTTTTGTGTAGGTACGAGGGACTTGCGTGTAGCCTCCTACTGGATTGATACCTTGGTTCTCAAAAACTGAGGGAAATACTTGCGCTACTTTGCTGCATCATCCTCTCCTCTCCGGGGAAATCCAATGCAATGCTCAAGAGGTAGCAAGAATAATTTCTGGCGCCGTTGCCAGGGAGTCTGCACAAAAGTCAACATACCAAGTACCCATCACAATCCCTATCTCCCGCATTACATTAGTTGCCATTTGCCTCTCGTTTTCCTCTCCCCCACTTCACCCTTGCCGTTTTATTTTCCCTCTCTTTCCCAATCTCCTTCTCCTTCTCTTTTTCTGTTTGCCTTTTTCTCGCTTGCCTTTTGTTTGCTCGTGTGTTGGATTGCTTGTTTGTCGCGATGGCTCAAGATACTACCAAATTGTGTGACTTCACCAATACCAATAATAATGATTTCCTTAGCACTCCGATTGCTCCTCTTGCCAATACTGAATCTTTTGAAACCAATACTGCTTTGTTGAATCTTGTTATGAAAGATCAATTCACCGGCCTTCCTAGTGAAGATGCCGCTACTTATCTTAATAGCTTCGTTGATTTATGTGATATGCAAAAGAAGAAAGATGTCGATAATGATGTTATTAAATTGAAGCTATTTCCTTTTTCGCTTAGAGATCGTGCTAAAGCTTGGTTTTCGTCTTTGCCTAAAAATAGTATTGATTCTTGGAACAAGTGCAAAGATGCTTTTATCTCTAAGTATTTTCCTCCGCTAAGATCATCTCTCTTGAAACGACATTATGAATTTTAAGCAACTTGATCATGAACATGTTGCACAAGCTTGGGAGAGAATGAAATTAATGATATGTAATTGCCCTACTCATGGTTTGAATTTGTGGATGATTATACAAAAAATTTATGCGAATTGAATTTTGCTTCTAGAAATCTTTTAGATTCGGCATGGGAGGCACTTTTATGGAAATCACTTTAGGAGATGCTACTAAACTCCTAGATAATATTATGGTTAATTATTCTCAATGGCATACTGAAAGATCTACTAATAAAAAAGTGCATGCGATAGAAGAAATTAATGTTTTGAGTGGAAAGATGGATGAACTTATGAAATTATTTGGTACTAAAAGTGTTTCTTATGATCCTAATGATATGCCTTTGTCTACTTTGATTGAGAATAATAATGAATCTATGGATGTGAATTTTGTTGGTAGGAATAATTTTTGAAACAACGCGTATAGAGGGAACTTTAATCCTAGGCCTTATCCTAGTAATCCTTCTAATAATTATGGAAATTCCTACAACAACTCTTATGGAAATTTTAATAAGATGCCCTCTGAATTTGAGACTAGTGTTAAAGAGTTTATGAGTTAGCAAAAGAATTTCAATGCTTTGCTTGAAGAGAAATTGCTTAAAGTTGATGAATTGGCTAGGAACGTTGATAGAATTTCTCTTGATTTTGATTCTTTAAAGCTTAGATCTATTCCTCCTAAGCATGATATCAATGAGTCTCTCAAATCCATGAGAATTTCCATTGATGAGTGCAAGGAAAGAACCGCTAGGATGCGTGCTACAAAAGATGCCTTTATTAAAGCGTGTTCTTCCAATTCATACAAAAATCAAGATGTAGATCTAAAAGTTATTGATGTGTCCCCTATTAAATCTTTGTTTTGCAATATGAATCTTTATGAAACTGAATATGATCTTCCCTTACCTAGAAGGCGTCCCAAAAATTCGGAGTATTTAGATCTTGATGATGAAATTGATAAAAGTGGGATTGAAAGAAATAAAACACTAGATGTTCCTAAACCCACTATATTGGATTTCAAGGAATTTAATTATGGAAGTTGCTCTTTAATTGATTGTATTTCCTTGTTGCAATCCGTGCTAAATTCTCCTCGTGCTTATAGTCAAAATAAAGCCTTTACCGAACATATCGTTGATGCCTTGATGCAATCTTATGAAGAAAAACTTGAGTTGAAAGTTTCTATCCTAGAAAACTCTATGATGAGTGGGAACCAACTATTAAAATTAAAATTAAAGATCATGAGTTTTATGCTTTGTGTGATTTGGGTGCTAGTGTCTCCACTATTCCCAAAACTTTGTGTGATTTGCTAGATTTCCGTGATTTTGATGATTGCTCTCTAAACTTGCATCTTGCGGATTCCACTATTAAAAAACCTATGGGAATAATTAATGATGTTCTTATTGTTGCAAATAGTAATTATGTGCCCATAGATTTTATCGTTCTTGATATAGATTGCAATCCTTCTTGCCCTATTATTCTCGGTAGACCTTTCCTTAGAACAGTTGGTGCAATTATTGATATGAAAGAAGGGAATATTAGATTTAAATTTCCATTAAAAAAGGGCATGGAACACTTTCCTAGAAAGAAAATAAAATTGCCATATGAAACTATCATGAGAGCCACTTATGGATTGCCTACCAAAGATGGCAATACCTAGATCTATCCTCGCTTTTATGCCTAACTAGGGGCGTTAAACGATAGCGCTTGTTGGGAGCCAACCCAATTTTATTTTTAGTTTTTGTTTTTTCTTCTGTTTAGGAATAAATAATCCATCTACCTTCTGTTTAGATGTGGTTTTATGTTTTAATTAGTGTTTGTGCCAAGTTAAACCCATAGGATCTTCTTGGATGATAGTTATTTGATCTTGCTGTAATTTCCAGAACTTTCCGGTTCACGAAAACAATTATTAAAATTCACCAGAATGTGATAAAATAGCGATTCCAATTTCAGCTGATCAATAAACGATTTTTCTCGGTCGTCCTATTTTGGTAGATTGTTTGGAGTTCCAGAAGTTTGCGTTAGTTACAGATTACTACAGACTGTTCTGTTTTTTGACAGATTCTGTTTTTCGTGTGTTGTTTGCTTATTTTGATGAATCTATGGCTAGTAAAATAGTTTATAATCCATAGAGAAGTTGGAATACAGTAGGTTTAACATCAATATAAATAAATAATGAGTTCATTACAGTACCTTTAAGTGGTCTTTTGTTTTCTTTCTCTAACGGAGCTCACGAGATTTCTATTGAGTTTTGTGTTGTGAAGTTTTCAAGTTTTGGGTGAAATCTTTTGATGGATTATGGAACAAGGAGTGGCAAGAGCCTAAGCTTGGGGATGCCCATGGCACCCCAAGATAATCCAAGGACACCAAAAGTCAAAGCTTGGGGATGCCCCGGAAGGCATCCCCTCTTTCGTCTACTTCCATCGGTAATTTTACTTGGAGCTATATTTTTATTCACCACATGATATGTGTTTTGCTTGGAGCGTCTTGTATTATTTGTGTCTTTGTTTGTTAGTGTGACACAATCATCCTTGTTGTACACACCTTTTGAGAGAGCCATACATGAATTGGAATTTGATAGAATACTCTATGTGCTTCACTTATATCTTTTGAGCTATGTAGTTTTGCTCTATGTGCTTCACTTATATCTTTTGAGCATTATAGTTTTGCTCTATGTGCCTCACTTAGATCTTTTAGAGCACGGTGGTGGATTTTTTTATAGAAACTATTGATCTCTCATGCTTCACTTCGATTATTTTGAGAGCCTTAAATAGCATGGTAATTTGCTTAATAATAATAATATGCTTGGTATTCAAGATTTGGAAAACTTTCTTTTGAGTGCGTTGAATACTAAGAAAAGATTGACGCATGATAATTGTTTTGAGATATGAAGATGGTGATATTAGAGTCATGCTAGTTGAGTAGTTGTGAATTTGAGAAATACTTGTGTTAAAGTTTGTGATTCCCGTAGCATGCATTATGGTGAACCGTTATGTGATGAAGTCGGAGCATGATTTATTTATTGATTGTCTTCCTTATGAGTGGCGGTCGGGGAAGAGCGATGGTCTTTTCCTACCAATCTATCCCCCTAGGAGCATGCACGTAATACTTTGCTTTGATAACTTCTAGATTTTTGCAATAAGTATATGAGTTCTTTATGACTAATGATGAGTCCATGGATTATACGCACTTTTTCCCATCCTTCCACCATTGCTAGCCTCTCTAATACCACGCACTTTTCGCCGGTATCATACACCCACCATATACCTTCCTCAAAACAGCCACCATACCTACCTATCATGTCATTTCCATAGCCATTCCGAGATATATTGCCATGCAACTTTCCACCGTTCCGTTTATTATGACACGCTCCATCATTGTCATATTGCTAGCATGATCATGTAGTTGACATCGTATTTGTGGCAAAGCCACCGTCCATAATTATTTCATACATGTCACTCTTGATTCATTGCATATCCTGGTACACCGCCGGAGGCATTCACATAGAGTCATATCTTGTTCTAAGTATTGAGTTGTAATTGTTGAGATGTTAGAAAAATAAAAAGTGTGATGATCATCATTTTTAGAGCATTGTCCCAAGTGAGGAAAGGATGATGGAGACTATGATTCCCTCACAAGTCGGGATGAGACTCCGGACGAAAAATAAAAAAAAGGAAAAAAAGAGGCCATAAAAAAGGCCCAAATAAAAAATGATGAGAGAAAAAGAGAGAAGGGACAATGTTACTATTCTTTTACCGCACTTGTGCTTCAAAGTAGCACCATGATCTTCATGATAGAGAGTCTCTCATTTTGTCACTTTCATATACTAGTGGGAATTTTTCATTATAGGACTTGGCTTGTATATTCCAATGATGGGCTTCCTCAAATTGCCCTAGGTCTTCGTGAGCAAGCAAGTTGGATGCACACCCACTTAGTTTCTTTTGTTGAGCTTTCATATACTTATAGCTCTAGTGCATCTATTGCCTGGCAATCCCTACTCACTCACATTGATATCTATTGATGGGCATCTCCATAGCCCGTTGATACGCCTAGTTGATGCGAGACTATCTTCCCCTCTTTTTGTCTTCTCCACAACCACCATTCTATTCCACATATAGTGCTATATCCATGGCTCACGCTCATGTATTGCGTGAAGATCGAAAAAGTTTTGAAAATTTTAAAGTATGAAACAATTACTTGGCTTGCCATCGGGGTTGTGCATGATTTAAATACTTTTGTGGTGAAGATAGAGCATAGCCAGACTATATGATTTTGTAGGGATAACTTTCTTTGGCCATGTTATTTTGAGAAGACATAATTGCTTTGTTAGTATGCTTGAAGTATTATTATTTTTATGTCAATATGAACTTTTGTCTTGAATCTTTCTAATCTGAATATTCATACCACAATTAAGAAGATTTGCATTGAAATTATGCCAAGTAGGACTCCGCATCAAAAAATTGTTTTTATCATTTACCTACTCGAGGACGAGCAGGAATTAAGCTTGGGATGCCTGATACGTCTCCAACGTATCTATAATTTTTTATTGCTCCATCCTGTATTATCTACTGTTTTGGACTGTATTGGGATTTATTTTCCACTTTTATATTATTTTTGGGACTAACCTATTAACCGGAGGCCCAGCCCAGAATTGCTGTTTTTTTGCCTATTTCAGTGTTTTGGAGAAACAGAATATCAAACGGAGTCCAAACGGAATGAAACCTTCGGGAACGTGATTTTCTCACCGAACGTGATCCAGGAGACTTGGACCCTACTCCAAAGAACAAAAGAGGCGGTCACGAGGGTGGGGGGCACCCCCCCTAGGGCGCGCCCCCTGCCTCGTGGGCCCCTTGTTGCTCCACCGACGTACTCCTTCCTCCTATATATACCTCATTACCCCAAGCGATCGAATCTGGAGCCAAAAACCTAATTCCACCGCCGCAACTTTACGTATCCACGAGATCCCATCTTGGGGCCTGTTAGGAGCTCTGCGGAGAGGCCGTCATCACGGGGGGCTTCTACTTCATCATAGCCTCTCCGATGAAGTGTGAGTAGTTTACCTCAGACCTTCGGGTCCATAGTTATTAGCTAGATGGCTTCTTCTCTCTTTTTGGATCTCAATACAATGTTCTCCCCCTCTCTTGTGGAGATCTATTCAATGTAATCTTCTTTTTGCGGTGTGTTTGTTGAGACCGATGAATTGTGGGTTTATGATCAAGTCTATCTATGAATAATATTTGAATCTTCTCTGAATTCTTTTATGTATGATTGGTTATCTTTGCAAGTCTCTTCGAATTATCAGTTTGGTTTGGCCTATTAGATTGGTTTTTCTTGCCATGGGAGAAGTGCTTAGCTTTGGGTTCAATCTTGTGGTGTCCTTTCCCAGTGACAGAAGGGGAAGCAAGGCACGTATTGTATTGTTGCCATCGAGGATAACAAGATGGGGTTTATATCATATTGCATGAATTTATCTCTCTACATCATGTCATCTTGCTTAAGGCGTTACTCTGTTTTTAACTTAATACTCTAGATGCATGCTGGATAGCGGTCGAAGAGTGGAGTAATAGTAGTAGATAGAGGCAGGAGTCGGTCTACTTGGCTCGGACGTGATGCCTATATACATGATCATACCTAGATATTCTCATAACTATGCTCAATTCTGTCAATTGCTCAACAGTAATTTGTTCACCCACCGTAGAATACTTATGCTCTTGAGAGAAGCCACTAGTGAAAACCTATGGCCACCGGGTCTATTCTCATCATATCAATCTCCATCACTTTATTATTGCTTTGCTTTTTTACTTTGCCTTTTACTTTTCACTTTGCATCTCTATATCAAAAATACCAAAAATATTATCTATCATCTCTATCAGATCTCACACCGTAAGTGACCGTGAAGGGATTGACAACCCTTAACCGCGTTGGTTGTGAGGAGCTATTGTTTTTGTGTAGGTACGAGGTACTTGCGTGTAGCCTCCTACTGGATTGATACCTTGGTTCACAAAAACTGAGGGAAATACATACGCTACTTTGCTGCATCATCCTCTCCTCTTCGGGGAAATCCAACGCAGTGCTCAAGAGGTAGCAATCTGCTTGGTGTGGTCGCGGGCGCGGCTCTGACTGCCCGTGCACAGGTAAAGGGGTACAAAAATGTGCCCCTAGTTTTGTACACCGACAGGAGCCCCCGGGCCTGGGCCACACATAGGCGCGACACGTTGTTGGGTCAGGCCCAAAATGGTGCGCGGGCATGCGTGGTGGTTTTTACCGCGGTAAGATTTTTCGCGTGTTGTGCTTCCCGACCCCATGGCCAGCGGAGGCGTGCGTGACGTGGGGGGCATGCGTGGGGCGGTTTTCACACGCATGCATCACATCGCAGTAAAGAGGCGGCTCGCGCCTTCCCCGTAAAGGGAGGGAGGCGTGGAGGCGCGACTCATTTACTGAATGGGGCCGGGGTGCGGTCTTCGGAGCATCCACTCCCCACGATCACGGGGTGGGGAGAGGTCGCCTCACCTGTCTCCTCGGTTCTGCACGTCTGCCACGCGTCTTTCATGCGCTCGGGGTGGCAAACGGTGGAGGCGGGAAGCCGGGCCGTGACTGGTTGGGGCAGCGGGTGGGTCCTGGTTCCCTGCGCCTCCCGTATCTTGATATGCCGAGCGGGGAGGCCGAGCCCCAACCTCGTTCCTTTATAAAGAGCGGGAAGGGGAGATGGCATCCCGCATTCTTCCATCTTCTACCTCCCTTTGCTTCCGCTCCTTCCTTTCATTTGTCATGGAGAAAGAGAATCCCGATCCTTCGATGGTGGCGGCGAGGGTCGCCGCTAAACAACGCGTCCCTCCTTCTCCTGCGCCCGTGGTGGCAGAGCCGGCCACGAGGGGAAGGGGGAGGGGGAGAGGCCGTGGGCGAGGCCGGGGCAGAGGTCGCAGTGCTCGGGGAAGAGGAGGGCGGGACGACGCGCCGGCTTCGCCCCTGCCCATGGTGCCTTTCCCGATGGAAGGCCATGTCGGAGACCAGCCCCGCGAGTTCTTTCATTAGGCTGCGCCGGCCTCCGCGTCGTCGTCTTCGTCTTCCCGCCTCGTTTGCTCGGGAGATGGTGCGTGACCGGCCCCAATCCCTCAGATTGCACATGAGGGGTTGCGGGAACGGGGGCACGCGGGTCGACGTCGACTTCCCGGCTCCTCGAGTCATGTACCTCCGTCGTGGGTGGAAGACGTTCGCTCGCATCCACAGCCTGGCGGGGCTCATCCTCTACTTCAAATTGATGGAGGGCGACCTACTCTCCGTCAAGGTCTTCGGAGGATTCGGGACTACTTTGAAGTGCTGCGTGGAGAGCTCCTCCGATGGAGATTCTGACGATGGAAGCTCTTCCTCGAGCGAAAGTGACGAGGAGGACAGCGGGGCGGATAGCGGGGACGAGTCCGACTAGGCGTCAGACGCCCCGCGCCTGGGCGGGGGCGGCAGCAGCATCATCTGCACCTGGCCTCTCCTCCGGCAAGGGTTTGCCGGGGGCGGGGCTAGCTCCTTGAACTTCTCGGGGCCGTCTCCTTGGGCGGCTGGCGTCGGGAGGCTGCGGAAGAGGAAGAGGGCGGGCGGCAAGGCCGTCAACTCGGATCTGTGAGCACCGACGCTTCGTCAGCATCACCGCCGGTCCTGCCGCCTCGTCTTCCAGCTCTTTTCCTAGCACCGTCATCACCGGCCTGCCCATGGGCGGCCGCCGAGGTGTTCTCTCTGTGTCTTCTGCTACTCGTAGCTCGCCTAGGCGCCCCTTTTTCCCTTTTCGCCTCCTTGACCTGCCTCCTGAGGAGAGGGACAAGAAAGGGATTATGGGCATCTTATCTCCTTTTTTGCTTGTAAGCCTGCGGGCCTTTGTTGAATTTAAAACTTGTAATCCCCTTGTTCATATTTTTCATCCCGCACGAACTATACCTGTATGGGGTGTTTTTTAATGAAAAAGGGATGCTTGCCGGGTTTTTCGTTCGTGGGTAAATCCCACGACAAGGAGCGAATCCTTGTTATTGTTTAAGATAAACGTCTTTCGCCCGGCAACAGGCCTTGCCGCCCCCCACTCCACTCAACCGTCCTCGCGCTCTTGGCGGAGGTAGGGATGAAGTGGGCTTTAGGCTCCTCGTCCCATCTCCTTGCCGCCGCGGCTGTGACCAAATCTGGACCCAGGAAATAACCCTTGGGTATAGGAAAAAAGGGAGCACGACAACCTAGAGATAAGAACGAGGTGTCATATACCCAGTGCGGGTCTGAAACGCATGACAGGGGATAAAAGACTTATCTGGATCTGCAGCCCCCGGTAATCTTATCTTGCCGCGGTTGGATCCTTGTGCTTGCAGCCCCCCGGCAACTCTGGTTTGCCGGGGCCGGGGCGTCGGTCCGTTTCCTTCTTTCCGAGTAGCTCAGCAGAAATGCTCATGTGCCCTGCGAACCAAAGGAGGACAGGAAAGGAACAGATAGACGCGCACTCGACCTCTAGGCTAGGGGTTAGTCGCCGCTAAACACTATTAACCCTAACCAAGGACGAGACTCGACCTAGCATGCATGCTATAACTTAGGGCGCCAGCGCTTCATTTATTTAGGCTCAGGGTCTGCGCCTGGCTTTGTACAAAGGGTCACATGCCTTGTCGGCAAAGCTCGTACAAAAGGTGGCTTGCCCGGAGGCCTGGCAAGCCGCGCCTTATGGGTAAAACTTGCGAAGATGCTCGATGTTCTAGGAGTTGCTCACTCGTACGGCATCCTCGGTCTCCAGGCGGACTGCGCCAGGCCTGGTGACTCGTATTACCCGATAAGGGCCTTCCCACTTCGGCGTCAACGTGTTGGAATTCTTGGCCGACTGAACGCGCCGAAGAACAAGGTCGCCTTCCTCAAATCTTTGGGCATGAACCTTGCGGCTATGGTAGCGGCGCAAGGCTTCTTTGATGGCGATGCCGCTCTCACAGCCGCTCGAAGACGATCTTCCTCAAGGAGCGTCGCGTCATCTTGGCACAACGGCTCTTGCTCAAGCTCGTCATAAGCGAGCACTCGAGGTGACCCGTGTATGAGTTCCATGGGGAGAACTGCTTCCGCCCCGTATACCAGGGCAAAAGGTGTCTGGCCGGTGGCTCGATTTGGCGTTGTCTTGATCGACCAAAGAACCGCCGGCAACTCATCAATCCAGTGCCTTCCACTCTTGTGCAGCTTGTCAAAGGTCTTCGTTCTCAAGCCTCGCAACACTTCAGCATTTGCCCTCTACGCTTGGCCGTTGCTCCGTGGATGTGCCATGGAAGCAAAACATACCTTGTTGCCGAGGTCTCGGATGTACTGCATGAAGGTGTGGCTTGTGAACTATGTGCCGTTGTCGGTGATGACTCTGTTTGGCACACCAAAACGGCAGACCAGTCCTTTGAAGAATTTGACGGCTGACTGAGCAGTCACCTTCCTCACTGCTTCCACCTATGGCCACTTTGTGAACTTGTCGATTGCAACGTACAAGTACTCAAAGCCCCGACAGCCACGGGGAAAGGGCCCGATATCGAGCCCCGGACCGAGAATGGCGGAGAGAGGGATTGTTTGAAGGGCTTGAGCTGGTTGATGAAGCTTCTTTGAATGGGCCAGCACGCTTCACACTTGGTGACTAGTGCCGTCGCATCTGGAGGCGGTGGGCTAGAAGAAACCTTGCCGGAACGCCTTCCCGGCAAGGGCCCTCGACCCTATGTGGGAGCCACATATGCCTCCATGTATCTCTTCCAACAGCTCTAGTCCTTCCTCCCGGGGGATGCACTTGAGTTTCACACCATTCGGCCTTCTCCGATGCAGGGACGTCATCGGCCAGCAGTGGAAGCAGACCGACGTGCTACTCTCTCCGCTTCTTCCTGCTCCTCAGGAAGCTCCCCTGTTTGGAGGAATTGGACGGTGTGCTGCGCCCATGCCGGAGCCTGAGGCTCAATGGCAAGGACCAAAGGCATCTCTTCCGCCATGGGAGCGGCTGTCTCTACGGCCAGGGCCTGATGCCCCGCCGGAGCCAGTTGCTCTTGGGCAAGCTCAGTGTCCGCGGCAGCACCCTTGCCGGCAGCCCTGGGGGGCTCGGTAGGAAAGTACTTGCCGGGACCTGATTTTCTCCGCTTGCTACGCCTGGCGATGGATCGACGGATGGTTGAGTTAACCGGAGAAAAAGGTACCGTTCCACGAGTAGCTTGAATCTGTGCGCTTTGACAGTGTCGGCGATGTTGTTCTCCGCTCGGGGGACGTGCTCCGCATGGATACCGTCAAAGCATTCCTCCATCTTCCTCACCTCATCTACGTATGCTTCCATCAGTGGGCTCTGATAATCTTTGTTGACCTGCCTGACAACGAGCTGCGAGTCACCCCTGACGATGAGATTCTTAACCTCGAGGTCTGCCGCGATCCTGAGACCGGCAAGCAATCCCTCGTACTCGGCGGTGTGCATCTGGATCACGTACTTGAGGTGCTCTCCGGTGGGTGCGACGAGCAGCACACAGGCACCGACGCCTTGCAGCGAGAAGGCTCCGTCAAAGTACATGATCCAGTTGCGGTCTGCTTCCTGGCCGGGGAAAGTAGTCTCCTGGGTTTCTTCGTCAGGCGTCGAGGTCCATTCCGTGATGAACTCCGCCAAGACTACGCTTTCGAATTGTCGAGGTACTCTCAAACTTTAAGCCGAAGCTTGACAACTCCAAGGCCCATTCCACAATCCTTCCGGTTGCGTCCGGGTTGTGCAGTATCCGTTGCATCGGGAGGCGGGTGACGACAATGATCTCGTGGGCTTGGAAGTAGTGGCCTTGACTTCCTCGAGGCCATAAGGAGGCGAAGAGCAATTTTACACGGAATACCTTGACCTATCCCCCTGCAAGAGGGAGCTGAGAAAGTAAACCGGGTGCTGCATCATCTTTTTCTTGGGCACCACTTCACTCGACCGCACGGGCATCGCCTTGGTGGCACCAGACTCTGCCGGGGGCCGCGCCTTGTCAGCACCAGGCCCTGCCGGGGGAATCTTCGGCTTGCCATCCGCTGGTTCTGCCGCCATTGCTGCATCCTCGTCGACCTCCCTCCGTGCCACTAGTGCGGCGCTGACCACTTGAATCGTCGCTGCCAGATACAGCAGTAACGGCTCCTGTGGTTTAGGCGCAACTAGTATTGGCGTGGAGGAAAGGTATTTCTTCAGGTCTGCGATGCGGCCTCGGCTTCGGGGTCCACTCTATTGGGCCTGCCTTTTCAAGATCTTGAAAAAGGGAAGGCGGCCTTCGGCGGACTTGGAGATGAACGGCTCATGGCGGCCACGCAGCCGGTGAGCCGACGCACATCCTTGATCCGCTTGGGCGCCTCGATCTGCTCAATAGCCTTGATCTTGTCTGGGTTTGCCTCAATCCCACGCTGTGACACGAAGAACCCGAGAAGCTTGCCGGACGGGACGCCGAAGACACAATTCTAAGGGTTCAACTTGAGGTTGATCTTGCGCAGGTTGGCAAATGTCTCTTCTAGATCTTGCACAAGAGTCGGCCCGTCCTTGGTTTTGACCACTATGTCATCCATGTAGGCCTCCATATTTCTATGGAGCTGATGTTCAAAACCAATTTGGACTGCTCTTGCAAACGTTGAGCCAGCACTCTTCAACCCGAAAGGCATCCGTAAAAAGCAATACGTACCACATGGGGTGATGAATGTTGTCTTCTCTTCATCCTCTCTTGTCATGAAGATTTGTTGGTAGCTGAGTAGGCATCGAGGAATGATAACAGATCACACCCGGCCGTGGAGTCAACAATCTGGTCGATGCGCGGCAATGGGAAGGGGTCCTTAGGACAAGCCTTATTGATATCTGTGTAATCAATACACAACCTCCACTTCTCATTCGCCTTGCGCACCACTACCGGATTGGCCAACCACGTCGGGTGGAGCACCCCCCTCACCAAACCTGCCGCTTCTAACTTCCTGATCTCCTTTGTGATGAACTCCTGCCTCTCCAGAGCCTGCTTTCTGACCTTCTGTTTGACGGGCCGCGTGTGGGGCAGACAGCTAGGTGGTGCTCAATCACCTCCCTGGGAATATCGGGGATGTCGGACGCTTGCCATGCAAACACGTCGACATTTTCCCGCAGGAAGGTGACGAGCTCGCCTTCCTATTTGCTGATGAGGGTGGAGCCTATGATGAAGGCCCCTCCCGTGCCGTCCTCCGCGACGGGCACCTTCTTGGTCTGCGGTGGCTCGGCTCTGGAACTCTTGCTCTTGTCGGCAGAGCTCTCTAGCACGTCCTCAACGGTAGCACAACACCCCGAGGAGGTGAGCTTGCCGGAGTGGGTGCGAGAGGTCTTGCCGGGCTCCTTCTTTCCTCCCGGGCCTTCGGCGGCAGGAGCAGGTGCCTTGGCGATTCTTGCTGCAACGCTTCCCGGTAGAGTTGATCGGCCTTGAATCAGCGCGTCCTTCTTGTCGAAGGGGACGGAGATGATGGTCAACGGCCTGGGCATTTTTAGCATGTTGTAGGCGTAGTGTGATGCCGCCATGAACTTGGCTAGTGCCGGGCGGCCGAGGATCCCGTTGTAGGGCAAGGGGATCTTGGCCACGTCAAAGACGATCCTCTCCGTCCGGTAGTTCAACTCTCCTCCAAATGTCACGGGCAGTGTGACCTTTCCCTTTGGTTGGCTTCTCCCCGGATTGACCCCCTGAAACGTGCCTGTTTCCTCGAGGTCTCCGTCTGGGATTTGCAACCTTTTGATCACGACATGCGAGATCAGGTTCAGGCCGGCCCCACCGTCAACCAACATCTTGTTCACCCTGAGGTTGCGTATTGTTGGCGAAACCAACAACGGCAAACACCCGACCGCGGTAATGTGATCAGGGTGGTCCTCGGCGTCAAAGATGAGGGGCGTGCTGGACCAATTTAGTGGTTTCTGAGCATCGAACTACGGCTCTGTTGTTGTAACCTCTCGCGCCTTTGCTTGAGTGGCGGTGAGAGGTATTATGAGGCGCCGCCATCGACGCACATAGCCTCCGTATATACGGAACCCTTGCTCACGACTCGTCGTCCTCGTCGTGATCGTCGTCTTCTTGTTTCTTATCGCGGCCCGGGCGGCCTCCCCTTCTGGTTGTCCTTCTTTGAGGCGGCCTCCTTGGCCGCCACACTTCTTGCGGATCCTCGGCACCATCTGGTCCTTCTCCTTGTCCCGCCTTTCATTACTCAGCCTTTTGCTTCTCGGCCAAGCAGCTCGACTTGTCGGCAGTTCTGGAGATCGTGGCCCTTGGTGCGGTGGATCTTGCAGTATTGCTTGCCGGAGCTTCCTGGCTTGTCGGTAGCTGCCAAGGCCCGGCAGGCGGCGCACCCGACAATCTCCTTGCCGGGGTGTCTGCCTTGACCTTCTTGCTAGCACCAGTATCGTCAGATCCCTCAACGGCAAGCACGGCCTTGCCTTTGCGTTTCCTGTTGCGGTGTCGGCCCTTCTTCGTCGGGGCGGCAGCGTCCTCATCGGTAGAGTCGGTTTCCGCACCGGCGTCTTCGCCGTGGTACTTCCTTCCCTCTTCAGCCCGGGCGCTTTTGTCGGCGAGCGTGGGCTTCGGCCACATCCTTAACCTTGGTCGCCGCCCGACTCCTCACGCATCTTGTGATTGCGCATGTTCTAATGGAGCGATGCTAATCACGATGGCGAGATGAACGTCGAGGATGTTGTCTTTACCGGCTGAATCTCTGGATGTACTTGCGCAGGGTCTCCCCTTCCTTCCGGGGAATGATATGCAGATCACTGGCCTGGCCATGAGCTTGGTGGCCTCCTGTGAAGGCGCCAATGAACTCATGGCATAGATCTGACAAGGAAGAGATGGAGTCCACCGGCAAGTGCATCAACCAAGACATTACATTGGGCTTGAGCGCCAGCGAGAAGTAGTTGGCAAGCACCTTGTCGTCGCGAGCCCCAGCGGCCTACATCGTGATGGTGTAGATGCTGAGGAAATCGGACGGATGGGTCTTGTCCGTGTACTTATCGCCGACGTCGGGCTTGAACGTGCGGTGGGACGGCCACTGGAACTGCCTCAGCTCACGGGTAAAAGCCGGGCAGCCCACCTCGTAAGGTAGGCCACCGGGGCCGCCCGGTGCCGGGTGGTCCGTAGCGGGTCCCGCCCGCTTGTCCGACTGGCGGCGCATTTCGCGCCGGCGCTCGATGGTGGTTCGAGCGTCTTCGTGAGCTCGCTCCTGAAGGACCTGGCGTTGGTCGCGGAGGGTCCGTGGTCGGACGACGCTGTGGAGATGTTATCACCAGCGTCGTCGCAACGGGTCGACGCCCGCGGCGGCTAGCGAGGAGGAGGAGAGTGCACCGTGGCCGCAGCTCCCCCGGTCCTCCCAGCACCAGCATGTGGTGGTTCGGTGGAGCGTCGACCCGAGGGCCCCGCCGGTCGCGGATCGTCTTTGTTCGCGATGGCTTTGAGGCTCCGGATGGTGGCCCTCCACTCATCGAGCTTCTCCGCAGCAGGAGGGAAGTCGAGGAGCAGCTGTGCGCGCGCCAAGGCTTCCGCTGGCGTGGGTGGTGGTGACAGCTGAGTGGATCGCGGTGTGCTTCGACTTATAAATATGTTAGAAGGAGCTCTGTCACGACCCAGCAGCTGCGTGCCATTTTCGCCAGTGCTTCGGCGAGCGTGTTGAACTCCTTCGTCTTGCTGACGACGCACATGGCTCTTCCCATGGCGGTGCCCAGGGTCACCAACTTGGTGACGCTGTTCGGCGCGCACACCATGGGAAGAACGTGTGGTGGTCGCCGGTGTATGCGTCCTGGAGGTCGCCGCGCCGCCCGGAGTCGACGCAACGACACCCCCGGAGGGCCCCGTGCCACCGGCAAGGGGCCCAGCTCCGTCTTTGGATCCTGCGGCATGGGGCCGATCGTCTGGTGCATGAACGACGCCGCTCGCCAGGCTCCGACTGCCTGGGTGGTGCTGCTATTCGCGGGCCGTGGCCCGAGTCCTGTCCGCGACCGGCCCGCCGCTCGTCCGCACCGGCACGGGTCGTTCGGCCCCCAACGAGCCGATCACCGTGGCTGTCTTCTTCTTAGGGGCCATGGCGATGAAGAACCGCTAGGCTGACTACCAGACCAGATTCTCACAAACACGACCCCCTACCTGGCGCGCCAAAGATGTCGGTGGAAAACGACACCTATGGGATCACGAGAATCCCTACTGCGGTTGCGGTAGCGCGGGGGTTGAGAAGAGCGGATCTAACAGAGAGCACGCGGTTCGTTTATCCAGGTTCGGGCCGCGAGGATGCGTAAAACCCTAGTCCTGTTTCGGTGGATGTATTCTGAGTTCTTCTTGAACTAGCTACGGGGTGTAATGAGCTCCAAAAAGCCGAATCCTTCTCCTCGTCGCCTTGGGCCACCTTTTATAGAAAAAGGGGTTGCCACAGTGGCACGCAGGAGTTGGAAAGGCAACAGTGTTGCGAGGTTATCCTTCGTATTATAGGACAAGACGCATGTAATGCACCACGCAGGTTCCCCTTTGCTTTTATCGGGGACGGGGGCGAGGCCCGTCCCGTCCGTCGCCGCTCTTCCTTGCTTCGACACGCGCCCTGGCCAGTGATGCGTGTGGCGCCATGCAAGCAGGCCGGCAGCTGAGGTGGCGTGGTGGTGGAGCCATCTCGAGGATCTGCATGCCGCCACGCAGGCGCTTGATGAGTTGGTCCGGGAGCTGCATGTTGCCACGCAGGTGCCTGCCCAGCTGGTTGGGCTGGCAGTTGTATGCGAACGGTGGTGGAAGCTTGGTCGCTGGCGGGCCTGGCGGTGGCCCTGATAGCACCCTTGGTAATGGCCTTGCCGGGTGGCCTGACAAGGTCTTGTCGTGGCACGCCGTTGGCACGTCGTCGTCCCCGACAAGGGTCTTGCCGGAGGTCGTCGTCTTCTAATCCTTGTCTATTCTTGGATATGTCTTAACAAAGATCTGCATGCCACCTCGGAGGTGCCTTTCTGAGCCCCGGCTCCACGCGGATGATGGCATTCGGGATCGTGGGCTCAAGGGTGGCTCACTCCGTTGGTGTGGGGCGAGCTGCCCCGGCAAGGGTCTTGCCCGGGCTGCCGAGGCTGCCCCCGGCAAGGGTCTCCTGCCGGGGGAACCTGCTTCGTCCCTTTGCTCTTTCTGGCCTTGGCCTTGGCGTTGCTCTGGCCGTCTTGGGCTTCGGTCTTACCTTGGCTCACCCCCCCTCGCTCTGCTTGGTGTGGTCGCGGGCGCGGCTCTGACTGCCCATGCACAGGTAAAGGGGTACAAAAATGTGCCCCTAGTTTTGTACACCAACATGTGACGGTGTCCTGGACTAGGAGGTACTCACCACGTCGTCTCCTGATTAGTTAGATTGGGCCGAGGACCCCCCATGGCCGCATACTCGTGGGCCAGTTCGGACAACCCCTGTCGCATACAAGGAAGACTCCACAAGACTTGGCGCCCAAGACAAGGACTCTCCTAAACCCTAGTCCTCCGGTATCTTATATAAACCGAGGCCAGGCTAGTCAATAGACAATCGGAGATTCATTACTACAATCTCATGGTAGACACATGTACTCTGTACTACACCCATATGAATATAATCAAAAGCAGCATTTAGGGTATTATCTCATCAAGAGAGCCCGAAGCTGGGTAAAACCCCGTGTCCATGTTACCATCGCTCCAAGACGCCTAGCTTAGGACCCCTACTACGAGATATGCCGGATTTGATACCGACATTGGTGCTTTTATTGAGAGCATGCTGGGTGATCGTCATGGTTTGATGGGACCTTCAACAGACGCCAAATCAGGTGTTATAGTTTCAGTTTATTTCATTGAACATAGATCAATTCTTATGCCAAAAGAAAAATCTCTGCTGTCCGATTGCTATTTTCTTCCGCAAATCAGATCTGGATCCGCGTGTATAGGCTGTCAAGACGAAGAACGCGCGTAGCTATACCAGCGCCAGATGACAACGTGGGCTAGTGCGGCGGCGGCAGGATGCCTGGCGGCCGAGCACATCGTTGAGGGCGCATGCCTAGGATACCCGATCAGGGTCAGGTTTGTATGCTGGTTGGACAGCAACTCGTGCGGTCTGCTAAAAAAATCCGGCCTATGCTAATCCAGCCGAGCAGACTCTGCCCATGCCGAACAGTGTGCAGGGGCGACAGGAATTCGGATTGCTGGAAACACGCAAGGGTGATCCGGTCCTAGTTCTCTTTTTCTTTATTTATTATAAATCATGAGGCAGTTTGTGCGTTTGGCTAATCATCTGTCGTATATGCATGTCCCATGTGCAAGTACTACTATTAGTAGGACCGCCATTGTCCACGTAATTTAAGCAACATGTGTTTTGTTTGGATTGCCACATCAATAGCGTGGAGACAAGGAACTCTGAACACACATCAGGAAGATTCTCTTCTTCTCTTTCCTTCTTCACTTTCTATCTTTCAAGTAGCAGGATTGTTGCTGGTCAGGCCATCAGTTCCTGTTAAAAACATACAGTATCCTTGCACCGTGGTTGCAAGCGCAAAGAGATCACCCAAGTGCTAGCATGATCCGTACCAGTACAACAATACAGTTGGTGTTTCTCACATAAATTACATATATTAGTACTAATGATTGGTATTGCAGCTTTGACCAGTACGAGCAATTAGGTGCTTTTTCTCCTATTAAAATTGTTCTTGCAGATACGTACTACCAAAGACCTTTGTACTGGCAACCAGTATAATCTTGCGCCCAGGTTATTGGCGCTGGCGGTCCATAGTCAGATCTTCGCTCTAGCCGATGACCTCTCACCCGCGTTATCGATCTTACTTCGGCTCGGAGGCCGTATTTGTTTTATTATTTATATATACTTTGCATGAGTTAACTATGCAAAGGATTTTTTTTAATCATTATTATTATTTGGCTTGCACTATTTTGTGTGTGCAGACAATCTATTTAGACTGGGCCGTGCTAACACCTCGGCAAGTCGATGTCGTTGTCCCGCCTGCATCGGCCAACTCATGGCGTCGCCTCGACATGCGTCCCTGTGTCGGCCTTTCTGTGCTGCCACTCCACCGGACTGTCCATGGCGCTCAGGACATATATTTATTTACTTATTTACTTTACTTAAATTCATTAAGTAGAGGATTTTTTTACAAATATTATTATCTCTGGCTTGCACTATTTTATACATCCGGGCAATTGACTTAGACCGGTCGCCTTTGTCACCTCGTCGTGCCGACGATTACAACCTAATTGTGTTATCGCCTTGGCACGCTGCCCTATGTTGGCAACCCCGCGTCGCTGCTTCATCAACCTACTCGGTCGGAGACTCCGGCATCACCCCACCGGCCTGCTCCATCACCTCGGCTAGACTGGGGGCTTCACCTCTTGGTGTCGAGCTCTTCGCTCGGCCACATCGGGCTTGGGGGTTGAGACCTCCTCCCACATCGAGCTCGGACTGCGCCATCAATGCCGAACACATTAACCAGCTAACTCGCTTTCATGCTCAAAAACTTTCAGTTTTAAATTTTGTCCGGATCGGCCAAGCATTATACCTTTTCTTAGCACAAAGTTGTTTGTGAAAAACTTCCTTGTCCAAACTTTGTTTGCGACACACAAATTCAAATACCCCGTTTACTTGGGGGCTCCCTTGCTGGAGCTTTTCCTCTAGCATATGATTATATTTGTACGGCTTAGTTCCTTGTTCGTGTATTACGCCACAATATGCACCATATTGACCTAAGTGATTTGCAAGCTGGGTTGCCTTGCTCCTGTGTTTACCCCTACGTTCCCGATTGTCCGGCTAGGGAGTAAAGGGAGCACCTCTGCGATTGTCACGATCGGGTCACCCGAGCCGGACCTCAGACTGGGTGAAGCTGAAAGCTAGCGCTCTTACTGTTTTCAATAGTGGTCGGCACACAACGGAACTCATGAGTACAAAAAATCTACTGCACAAGTCTCATAGTGAGCAACCGAAGAAATGTATCGGTGGGGGTACTATTTTCTTCGAAGATGCTTCTTACACTTCGTCGGTAATATAGCATAAGTTCCCTGAGCGCGCTTTCTCTGTTTGACCTTATGGCCTGATTGCCTGGTTATCGAAAACACCGTCGATATTCTCGACAGGGGGAGTACATAACACTTTTCGGTCCTTGACCGAAGAGGGAGAAGCCGACGGTCGGTTAAGATGCGTATAAAGTTCGGGGTGAACACAGATATGATATAAGTACTTCGGTACATACAATCATTATACATAAAATTCTTTTACCCAAGTCACTCGGGGGCTCTTAGATTTATGTGAGCTCTTTTATAATAAGTGTTCTTCTCCTTAGTCGTTGCAAAGTCTTTTTTCTATCACTCCTTTTTTCGACGTGAGTGTGTGATCAATAGTCGGGGAGCCTAATGTTTCTCTCAGAGCCGCTACAGTTTGCTAAACTGGCCTAACGAGAAGTACTCCGCCTTCGGGATAGGAGGTTGAAGCCGTAGGCTGACCCGCTTGAAGTCTTGAGATAGGATGTGTCATGTTAAAGCACGACAGAAGCACAATTTTTTTTCTTAGACCAATTTTCTGATTGGCACCGAACAATTGATCCAGTTCGGACGTCGAGTTTTTCCTGACTATTTTTTGGTTTTCCAATCCTATGGCACTTTTTCAACTATTTGTGTGTTTCCCGCATAAGTCTCGCAGTGTAACGCCGGACACCTTTAGAGATTCGGCAAAGATTCTCGGATATTGCTATATATGCATCAGTTTCGAATTGTGTCTCCAGTCAATAGTTGGGTTGCCCGGCTCCTGTGCTTGCCTCCTACGTTCCACTTTGTTCGGCTAGGTGTGCAAAGGGAGAACCACTGCGATTGTGCTTCTAGCTCGCATGGTTAAGCACCTCAATGGATGTAACGCCCCGGATACAACTTTCCATATTCGTAACTCCAACTCTTGCTTTTTCCGGAGATGTGATATATTATTTCCTCCGTGGTTGGGTTTTGTCTTTTGTTTTGCATTTTGTTCATGTCATGCATCTCATCTCATGGCATCATGCGCATTGCATCTGCATG
Organism: Aegilops bicornis; assembly: GCA_021605145.1. NCBI lineage: Eukaryota > Viridiplantae > Streptophyta > Magnoliopsida > Poales > Poaceae > Aegilops > Aegilops bicornis. Next base: position 418,046,537 of record CM038672.1, read on the forward strand.
TTTTCATAAAACTTGTAGCCGTTCATGATTGCCCTTCTATCTTTGCCTCCGTTGTCATTTTGTCAGACGCATTGTCCTCGTTGACCTCTCTCAGACCCCCTCACGAGCTTGTCCGAAACCTGCCCCGAACCCGAATCGCTCAGTCATCACCGTTGCATTCAGATCATCTCCTAACATCTATAAAACATCTGCGTTTATTTGCTGGACTTCCCTACCTATTTATTAGGACCGCCCGATCGCGATCGGAGGATCCAAATCATCCCCTTTCGTATATATATAATCCACCCACTTGCTAAATGGGATCAAACCCTAACTTCTAGGCAGTTTGTCCCTGCCGCTGCCGCACTCACCTTCCGCCTCGGGATCCATCTCCATCCAATCAGTGGCTGCGCCCCCGATCCAAATCCCCTTGGCCTCCACTCGCTGCCAACCAGCATGCCTCGTCGCCGTCGAGCCACCTCGTCCCGCATCCCCAAGCTCCCTCACATGGCGGCCTCGCGCCCGAGCTCTTCATCAACCTCACATCACCAGCAGGTCATGCCGCCCGGCCTCATCCCGCTCATCTCCTCCTGTCTCCCTTCCTCCCGTGCTTCTCTCTCTCACACATCTCTCTCTCGACTTTCGTTTCCGTCAGTGAACGGAAGGAAGCCGCCATGGCCTGGGCTCGGCCTCAAGATCCCATCGCCACCGTCTTCTGCAGCTACTACCTTGCGGCTTAGCCACTGGTCGTCCGGCACCCTTGCGGTGAGACCTACTTGTTGTCTTGCCTCGATTCTCTCTCTCTCTCTTTGGCCGCTCGACCTCCCCTGCTCTCCATTTTTTCTCTTTGGATGAGCAGAGCTCCCGCCATCTCGATGTCGCGCCTCTGCGTCCTGCAGTCTCCGCTCGATCGGGAGAGGAGCTCCCAATCCTCGCGCCGCTCATCCCGTCGTTTTGGCGGGGAGCTCGGCGGGGCCTAACTCGATGCTTTGTCGTCCCGCACCAAGTCCATCTTCAAACCAAGCCGCCGCCACAGAAGTTTCTCCGACGCTAAGCCCTCTGCTCGACCCGCCAAGTCCGGCGTCGGCGTCCCATCCTCGCCTCTGCCCGAACATACGTGCACGCCTGCCTCCCTCGTCTACGCAAGCCTCGTCGGCGGGTCAACAGCGTCCGTCGCCATGGGCTTCCTCATGGAGCACCACCACCATATCTCCTCGGATCCGCCGGGTCCCGACCATCCCGTCGTTGTCGGACTTCTCGGCTCGCCGGAGCCCCAAGTCCCAGCGCCAAGTCTCGCTGCCGCCGTCTTACGCATCGCCATTGGGTGTGCTGCTGTTTACATTCTTGAAGCAGCGAAAGCAACTTCGCTGACCCTCGCTCGCCCGTTGACCGATCCGGCTGGGTCACGGCCACCCCAGGCCCAGCGCCCCTTCCGGCCTCAACTCCTCCACCAGCTGGGCTTGGCCCATGTGTGAGCGCGCACATCCCTCCTCTCTGTTGGCCCAGCAGTGCAGCTAGATACGACCCGGTAGTATTTTTTTTCCTGACTTGCGATTTTGCTAATTATCCAGAAACTGCATATTTACAGATTGCACCCTCATGTTCATGCATGTAATAACTCACAAACCGTGCATTGGTTTAAAATGTGTTATATATGTAAAATGCTTAGAATTTCATCTAGTTTCACATTATGCCACTTTCATCCATGTTAAAGATGTTTAAACATGTTGTTTGTTTAAACTTGCTCAAATGCCGTGTTGAAATGATTTATTTCATAACTAAATAACCGTAGCTCCAATTTTAATAAACTTTATATGTAAATGGGGTAGAAAAATGCATAGATTAACTTGCTGCACTTTATTTTCCTGTTTAACAACATTAAAATATGATTTAGAGCAGAACAGTACCAAATCAAAATATGCACATGAGGATTTTCCGAATTGTTGTTTCTTATTTCCGGCCTCATTTAAACTTGCCTAAATAGTTAGTTTCATTATGCTTCACCTCTTGCCATGTTTAACAACATTTAACATTGTTTGGTAGCTTAAACGAGATTAAACTAAATATGTCTATGTGGTGTTTTGTCAATATGCAACTCGTTGCATATCGAGCTCCACTTAACTTGTAGTATTGTTTGTTGCACTTTGCCATGCCATGCCTCATTAAACAGGACATGCATCATACTTGATTGTGCATCATGCCATGTTTATGCTTGTGCATTTATCTTGTTGTTTGTTTTCTTTCCGGTGTTGCTTCTCAGTCCGGTAATGTTGCGATTGTGAGGATCGTTCAACTACTCCCGTTCATCTTCTTCATGGACCCGTTCTTCTTCCTTGCGGGATTTGAGGCAAGATGGCCGTTACCTTGGATCTCATTACTATCATTGCTATGCTAGTTGCTTCGTTCTATCGCTATGCTGCGTTACCTACCACTTGCTGCTCAAGCCTCCCAAATTGCATGAACCTCTAACCTTTGTCACCCTTCCTAGCAAACCGTTGTTTGGCTATGTTACCGCTTTTGCTCAGCCCTCTTATAGCGTTGCTAGTTGCGGTGAAGATGAAGATTGCTCCAAGTTGGATTATGTTTATGTTGGGATATCACAATATCTCTTATATTATTAATGCATATATATACTTTGTAAAGTGTGGAAGGCTTGGCCTTATGCATGGTGTTTTGTTCCACTCTTTCCGCCCTAGTTTCCGTCATATCGGTGTTATGTTCCCGGACTTTGCGTCCCTAACGCAGTTGGGTGATTTATGGGACCCCTTGACGGTTTGCTTTGAATAAAACTCCTCCAAAGAAGGCCCAACCTTGGTTTTACCATTTGCCTCACCACCACCTATACCTTTCCCTTGGGTCGGCCAACCCGAGGGTCATCTTTATTTTAGCCCCCGGGCGGTGCTTCTCTAAGTGCTTGGCTGAACCGGCTACTGCAGGGGCCCCTCGGAGAAACTTCGAGGTCTGGTTTTACTCGTAGCTAGTCTCATCCGGTGTTGCCACGAGAACGAGATATGTGCAACTCCTATCGGGATTGTCGGCGCATCAGGGCGGTCTTCTTGGTCTTGTTTTATTACTTTGTCGAAATGTCTTGTGGCGGGATTCGAGACTGATCCGGTCTTCCACAGGAGAAGGAATATCCTTCGTTGATCGCGAGAGCTTATCATGGGCTAAGTTGGGACACCCTGCGAGGTTTGAACTTTCGAAAGCCGTGCCAGCGGTTATGTGGCGAGATGGGAATTTGCTAATGTCGGTTGTAGTAAACTTGAAGTAAACTCTTCTAAAATACACCAACCGTGTGTGTAACCGTGAGTGTCTCTTTTGGGGTTGATCGAGAGGAGAACACGGTTTCTGGGTTATGTCTGACGTAAGTAGGAGTTCAGGATCACTTCTTGATCATTACTAGTTGACGACCGTTCCTTTGTTTCTCTTCTTGCTCTCATTTGCGTATGTTAGCCACCATATATGCTTAGCCGCTGCTGCAACCTCACCACTTTACCCCTTCCTTTCCCATTAAGCTTTGCTAGTCTTGACACCCATGGTAATGGGATTCTTTGAGTCCTCGTGGCTCCACAGTTACTACAACAACGATTGCAGGTACAGGTTATGCGATGATCATGACGCGAGAGCGATGTTTGCTTGTTTTGGAGTTCTCCTTCTGCTTCTTATTCGATCAGGGGATAGGTTCCAGGTCGGCAGCCTGGGCTAGCGGGGTGGATATTATTTGAGTTTTTGTTTATGATTCATCCATAGTCGGATGTTGATCTTGTATGTTGTATTGTTGTATTCATGTGACATTGTATGTAATGTATGTATCCCCATCTATTATGTAATGTTTATGTAATGATATCCACCTTGCAAAAGCGTCTTCAAGATGCGCTTCTATCCTTGGTGGGACCTTCGAGTTCCTTTGGGATAGGGTCACATCTTGGGCGTGACAAGTTGGTATCAGAGCCTCGACCGACCATAGGAGCCCCCTTGTTTGTTGGCCGTTGTTGAGTCTAGAAGAAAACCATTTTGAGTTTTAGGATTATATATATCAGAGAGTAGGATTCTTTTTACTCCTCAGTCCCTTCATCGCTCTGGTGAGGCCCCCTGACGTAGATGTTTCGTCTTTCCTCTCCTCAAATTTCACGAAATTTTTTTTTAGGATCACCTTGGTATCTTGGGATCGTTAGATGGTTTTGTGGCGAGAACATTGTTCTTGGTGCCTCCCGACATTTAGGGGTTGTGGCGGTGTCCCGGGAGTTGAGCTCCGAGGTGTTGTCGTCACAATTTTATCGTTGAAGTTACGGAATACTGAGTTTTGCCGACATCGAAAATCTCTTTTATGCAGTTGTTGGTGAGATAACCTCGACGCCACCCAAGATCTTTGGGGAGGTCGGGAGTATTGCCATAACTTTCGTTATAACGGATGCTTTTCGAAGGTTGAGGTACCACGATTTCGGAGTTTTCTTGGTTATGTGTTGAAGGATGGATACAATTTGGATCTAGTTATTGTTAGTTTGGGTGATATATTTTGTGTCCCTGTATCCCCAACACCGCAGTTGCATAACCGAGAAAGTTTCGGGAGTTTATAGGTGGGAATTCAAGTAGCTCCTAGAATATCTTTCCGACAGATGCATGATATGGGATTGGGTAAATCTCCATCATATGTATTTGTTCCGGCTTATTCGGCAAGCCAAATCCTTTGTTTTGTTTTATTTGTGGTATTCGAGTTGCTTCGAAGTCAAATGTTGAATCCATACCTTTCCTAAACGGTGTTCTCATATTGCTATGTGAATACTAATCCTTCTTGATCATCGAGGTCGTCATGTTGATTCTTTTCCAACCGGCGTGCTTCTCTTTAAGTGGATCCGATCATTTCAACATCCGCAAGATAAATTCTAAGTTTTTCTCAACGGTATCCGTTTCATCCGTCCCCAAGTTGCCTTTGTTTTCCCGCTCTCCCACCCTTTTTCTTCAAGGACTCAGATTTCTTAATCATGTATCCTTTTATTTGTGGGAAGTCTCTCCATTATTTTCGGTCAATGCTCTTATCCGGTGATTTCTCAGGAAGATACTAACGGAGCTTCAAGTTCATCATTCTTCATTCTCGTATTCTTTTCCGGTGGATTTAACTCAAGCTTTCAGTGTTGATCATATTCCTTTCCTTGTTGCAAATGCTTTCTCTTGCCGATGCACCTCTTAATCATTCACTTCTCGCTATTCATTTGTCTGAGTCTTTGAAGATATCTCAGAAGGCTCGTCTTTTCTTCCAAGATCTGTTCAAGCTATTTGGAGATTGTTATCTCATTCAAGCCATTTAATCCTACCGGTGCAATCTTTATTTCAAGCAATCCTTCAACGACGTTTCTTTCGAGTGGGCCCTAACCCACAGGTCTTTTCCCAGGATCTTACCTGACTCTTCTAATTTTCCTGGAAATATTCTCAAATTATTTTCAAAGTTTGACGTAAGAATGAGTTATCATCAGTCAAATGCCTTCTCCAAGGTCGCTTTCAGACTCTTTTCATCTTTGGCTCAACCTTTCCTCTTTTAATCCTTCCGGAGTTTCTCAACAATTTGGTGGTGTTTCTCCTCGTCATTCTCGGCATTTGAAGGCGAAGAAGAGTTTCTCTTAAATCTTGTTCCATTCACTTCAAGATTCATGGTTCTAGCTTGATGCCATCCTCTCATAATTGTTTTCGATTGTGAGTATTCTTTTTACCCATCCGGAGCATTTCATGAGTTGTTCCCATTTCTTTCCTCCGTAGGCCATCATGTCATAATTCCTCATTCTCAGCTTTCAGCTCTCGTTCTCCAAATCATACCGGTGCATCATTCAAGTATTATCTAATCAGTTCAAGATCTCTTCATTCTCTTGTATCTAAATTCTCTCAAGCATCTTCATTCGTTTTCCAATTCTTCCCGGTGAATTGTGCCTTTGCTACGTTCATTTTCAATCCTTACGGTGGTTCATTCAAGATTTCACTTCCTTTGTTATCATATCAATTCATTCGTTGTTTCCAAATCCCACCGGTGGTTCCATCAATACCTTATCAAGTTTGCACTATATCTCTTTTCAATCCCTCAAGAAGAATAAGTAGTATGCCAAATCCATTGCTTGTCATCAATGTAAATTGGTGAAGGATACGCATAACGTAATTATTATTTTTGTTTCATCCAAGTGATCTAGTTTCTTCTTTCCAAAGTTATTCATCATGTCACATTTCTCGGTTCGAGATGCTTCATCTTTTCTTCTCCGGAGTTTCAAGTTTTTCCGCTTTATCTCGTCGTGAAGCTCCATCTAAATCATCACAAGGCTTCACCTGGTGTTTTCAACTTCTCCTTCTTTTTATCATCCTTTTATTACCGGAGTTCTTCATAGAGGCTCTACATGGTGGCTCGTCAAGGATTCTTTTAATTATTCAATTGTTCTTCAAGATTTCTCTCGAAGTTATGATCCGCCAAGCCATACTCAAAATTAAACATGGTGCTCAACACATGTTTTGTTTTGAGGCGTTCAAGTATTCTTCTTCTTGCATTTCGAAGTGCAATTCTTCCTACCTTATCTTTTGAGGTGATTCTATGTCACTCTTGACAATTTCCTTCATGTTTCATGATTCATATTGTTGTCAAGAATGAGGTATTTTAAATCCATCAATCCGTTTGTTGGAGTTATCTTGGGTCATATTTCACCTAAAGCCTTCCCTAAGGAATGTTGCTATTTGTGGTGCGTACCTATGATCCAATTTTCTCCTTCTCATCTCGGTGAAGAAGTTTTTCATATTTTTGGTGCTCTCAATCAAATCAATGGTTTCCATTAGTGGCCGGTTGTCACCTCATAGTCTCGTGATGTTTTCCATAAGCCCGCTACAAGCTTATTCTTACCATTGTTGTTTTTTCAAACAACTCCATTCAATCCTACTTCGTAAGGATGCTCTTTCAAATTCATTTACGGTAGGAGATGTTGGTTTCATTCTTCGTTCTATTCATTCCAACTATCTAACTATCATGCTTTGTTTCCGGAGGCATTGTGATGTTGCTCTCTTCACCCATCACCTCGTTTTGTAAAGATCGTGTTCTTTTCATGCTTATCCATTTAACCGGAGTGTTGTGTCATCTCTTCAAGTTCTTTTCATCTTATCAAGTTTTCCTTCTTCTTTCAGTCGGAGTGCTGCCCAAATTATATCAATCTTATTCCTTCTCTATCTAACTTTAACCGGAGTGGTTTCAATATCTATCTTATCACTAAACCTCTTGGTTCTCGTCGTATCACTTGTTCCTCTTTTCTAACGGAGTGTTTTCAGCTTTGTTCATCTTCGTTGTTTCCTTTCATTCATTTTGCTCAACCTCTCAAGGTTCATGCTTTCACTCGTTTGTCGAAGAAGCAACTTTGTTTTACCTCTCCTCTTCCTCTTCCCTTCCCTCCGGTGCCATCCTAGATCTCGGGACGAGATCCTCTTGTAGTGGTGGAGTGTTGTAACGCCCCGGATACAACTTTCCATATTCGTAACTCCAACTCTTGCTTTTTCCGGAGATGTGATATATTATTTCCTCCGTGGTTGGGTTTTGTCTTTTGTTTTGCATTTTGTTCATGTCATGCATCTCATCTCATGGCATCATGCGCATTGCATCTGCATGTTTTCATAAAACTTGTAGCCGTTTGCAGTTGCCCCTTCTATCTTTGCCTCCGTTGTCATTTTGTCAGACCCCTTGTCCTCGTTGACCTCTCTCAGACCCCCTCGCGAGCTTGTCGGAAACCAGCCCCGAACCCGAATCGCTCAGTCATCACCGTTGCATTCAGATCATCTCCTAACATCTATAAAACATCTGCGTTTATTTGCTGGACTTCCCTACCTATTTATTCCGGACCGCCCGATCGCGATTGGAGGATCCAAATCATCCCCTTTCGTATATATATAATCCACCCACTTGCTAAATGGGATCAAACCCTAACTTCTAGGCAGTTTGTCCCTGCCGCCGCAAGACACTCACCTTCCGCCTCGGGATCCATCTCCATCCAATCGGTGGCTGCGCCCGATCCAAATCCCTTGGCCTCCACTCGCTGCCAACCAGCATGCCTCGTCGCCGTCGAGCCACCTCGTCCCCGCATCCCCAAGCTCCCTCACATGGCGGCCTCGCGCCCGAGCTCTTCATCGGCCTCACATCACCCGGCAGGTCATGCCGCCGGCCTCATCCCGCTCATCTCCTCCCTATCTCCCTTCATCCCGTGCTTCTCTCACACATCTCTCTCGACTCATTTCCGTCCCGTGACGGAAGGAAGCCGCCATGGCACAGGCTCGGCCTCAAGATCCCATCACCACCGTCTTGCAGCTACTACCTTGCGGCTTCGCCCGCTGGTCGTCCGGCACCCTCGCCGGTGAGACCTGCCCGCTCTTGCCTCGATTCTCTCTCTCTCTTTGGCCGCTCGACCTCCCCTGCTCTCCATTTTTCTCTTTGGATGACGAGGAGCTCCCGCCATCTCCGGTGTCGCGCCTCTGCGTCCTGCAGTCTCCGCTCGATCGGGAGAGAAGCTCCCAATCCTCGTGCCGCTCGTCCCGTCATTTTGGCAGGAGCTCGCGGGGCCCTAACTCCGATGCCTGTCGTTCTGCACCAAGTCCATCTTCAAACCAAGCCGCCGCCACTGAAGTTTCTCGGCGCCAAGCCCCTCTCGCTCGACCCGCCAAGTCCGGCGCCGGCGTCCCATCCTCGCCTCTGCTTGAACATACGTGCACTTTGCCTCCCTCGTCTAAGAAGCCTCGTCGCGGGTCAACTGCGTCCGTCGCCATGGGCTTCCTCATGGAGCACCACCACCATATCTCCTCGGATCCGTCGGGTCCCGACCATCCCGTCGTTGCGGACTTCTCGGCTCGCGGAGCCCCAAGTCCTCAGCGCCAAGTCTCGCTGCCGCCGTCTTACGCATCGCCATTGGGTGTCTTGATGTTTCATTCTTCATAAACGAGCAGAGCAACTCGCCCGACCCCTCGCTCGCCCGTTGACCGATCCGGCTGGGTCACGGCCACCCCAGGCCCAGCGCCCCTTCCGGCCTCACCTCCTCCACCAGCTGGGCTTGGCCCATGTGTGAGCGCCCACATTCCTCCTCTCTGTTGGCCCAGCAGTGCAGCTAGATACGGCCCGGTAGTATTTTTTTTCCTGACTTGCGATTTTGCTAATTATCCAGAAACTGCATATTCTGATTGCACCCTCATGTTCATGCATGTAATAACTCACAAACCGTGCATTGGTTTAAAATGTGTTATATATGTAAAATGCTTAGAATTTCATCTAGTTTCACATTATGCCACTTTCATCCATGTTAAATATGTTTAAACATGCTGTTTGTTTAAACTTGCTCAAATGCCGTGTTGAAATGATTTATTTCATAACTAAATAACCGTAGCTCCAATTTTAATAAACTTTATATGTAAATGGGGTAGAAAAATGCATAGATTAACTTGCTGCACTTTATTTTCCTGTTTAACAACATTAAAATATGATTTAGAGCAGAACAGTACCAAATCAAAATATGCACATGAGGATTTTCCGGAATTGTTGTTTCTTATTTCCGGCCTCATTTAAACTTGCCTAAATAGTTAGTTTAATTATGCTTCACCTCTTGCCATGTTTAACAACATTTAACATTGTTTGGTAGCTTAAACGAGATTAAACTAAATATGTCTATGTGGTGTTTTGTCAATATGCAACTCGTTGCATATCGAGCTCCACTTAACTTGTAGTATTGTCTGTTGCACTTTGCCATGCCATGCCTCATTAAACCGGACATGCATCATACTTGATTGTGCATCATGCCATGTTTATGCTTGTGCATTTATCTTGTTGTTTGTTTTCTTTCCGGTGTTGCTTCTCAGTCCCGGTAATGTTGCGATTGTGAGGATTCGTTCAACTACTCCCGTTCATCTTCTTCATGGAACCGTTCTTCTTCCTTGCGGGATTTCAGGCAAGATGACTGTCACCTTGGATCTCATTACTATCATTGCTATGCTAGTTGCTTCGTTCTATCGCTATGCTGCGTTACCTACCACTTGCTGCTCAAGCCTCCCAAATTGCATGAACCTCTAACCTTTGTCACCCTTCCTAGCAAACCGTTGTTTGGCTATGTTACCGCTTTTGCTCAGCCCCTCTTATAGCGTTGCTAGTTGCAGGTGAAGATGAAGATTGCTCCATGTTGGATTATATTTATGTTGGGATATCACAATATCTCTTATATCATTAATGCATCTATATACTTGGTAAAGGGTGGAAGGCTTGGCCTTATGCCTGGTGTTTTGTTCCACTCTTGCCGCCCTAGTTTCCTTCATATCGGTGTTATGTTCCCGGACTTTGCGTCCCTAACGCGGTTGGGTGATTTATGGGACCCCCTTGACAGTTCGCTTTGAATAAAACTCCTCCAGCAAGGCCCAACCTTGGTTTTACCATTTGCCTCACCACCACCTATACCTTTCCCTTGGGTCGGCCAACCCGAGGGTCATCTTTATTTTAGCCCCCCCCCCGGGCCAGTGCTTCTCTAAGTGCTGGCCTGAACCGAGCTGCCTGCGGGGCCCCCTCGGGGAAACTCGAGGTCTGGTTTTACTCGTAGCTAGTCTCATCCGGTATTGCCCTGAGAACGAGATATGTGCAACTCCTACCGGGATTGACGGCGCATCGGGCGGTCTTGCTGGTCTTGTTTTATTACTGTCGAAATGTCTTGTGGCCGGGATTCCGAGACTGATCGGGTCTTCCCTGGGAGAAGGAATATCCTTCGTTGATCGCGAGAGCTTATCATGGGCTAAGTTGGGACACCCCTGCAGGGTTTGAACTTTTGAAAGCCGTGCAGCGGTTATGTGGCAGATGGGAATTTGTTAATGTCCAGTTGTAGTAAACTTGAAGTAAACTCTTCTAAAATACACCAACCGTGTGTGTAACCGTGAGTGTCTCTTTTCGGGGTTGATCGAGAGGAGAACATGGTTTCTGGGTTATGTCTGACTTAAGTAGGAGTTCATGATCACTTCTTGATCATTACTAGTTGACGACCGTTCCTTTGTTTCTCTTCTCACTCTCATTTGCGTATGTTAGCCACCATATATGCTTAGCCGCTGCTGCAACCTCACCACTTTACCCCCTTCCTTTCCCGTTAAGCTTTGCTAGTCTTGACACCCATGGTAATGGGATTGCTGAGTCCTCGTGGCTCCTGATTACTACAACAACGATTGCAGGTACAGGTTATGCGATGATCATGGCCTTGAGAGCGATGTTTGCTTGTTTTGGAGTTCTCATACGCTTCTTCTTCGATCGAGGATAGGTTCCAGTCGGCATCACAGGCTAGCAGGGTGGATATTGTTTGAGTTTCTGTTTATGATTCATCCGTAGTCGGATGTTGATCTTGTATGTTGTATTGTTGTATTCATGTGACATTGTATGTAATGTATGTATCCCCATCTATTATGTAATGTTGATGTAATGATATCCACCTTGCAAAAGCGTCTTCAAGATGCGCTTCTATCCTTGGTGGGACCTTCGAGTTCCTTTGGGATAGGGTCGCATCTTGTGCGTGACAATGGAGAAAGCCGAAAACTGACTGTCACAATAAGCGTAAACTGGTCAACGATCCGATGACTGTATTAAATGATGGGCCGTTCATAACATTGGCCGAAGTGTTTACGGCTTGACCTCGGCTGTCGCCGAACACTCATCGGGGGGCTACTTACTGGCCTCCCAATTTTAAGCTCCTGTGACTAAGTGAAAGTTATAAAGCCCGCATATCTGATTGCCTCGTTTCCGCTAAACACAACCGCCTTCGGGCACCGAGACGTCGGTTAAGGGTTGTTTTGTTATTTTGGAAACACCCTGTGTAGCATCTACAAGGGGGTAGAAGCCGACGATGGGCCACTTTCAGATTATAAACGGTCGCAACGGAGGTAAAAATTTGGGTTCATTTAGACCATAGAGTTTGGAAGCTTTCCCCAAACGAAATCCTCAGTATTTTCCTCCCACATTGATCGGAGCTGAGGTTTCATGATCATGCTTAGTATGACAACCCAAAGAAAGAAATCAATACCGGGATTATTTTCTTTGGAAGATGTTTCTTACATTATAAAGTAATATAACATATCTCTCCGCGTACCTTTGTTAATAAAACCGTATGGCCGGATTGCCTTGTTTGCCGTAAATCTTTGCCCTCATAAAGGCTTTATAAAGTAGGACAAACACTCCTCGGCTGCTGGCCGAGGAGGTTGCCGCCGATGGTCGGTCAACAAAGTTTTGTACAATGTGGATCCGAGCATTAATGATATAAAGTACTTGGATACATAGAGTCATTACATATAATTTGTGATTTTACTATGGATATCGATCCTTAATTCGGCCTCCCGTGCCCGCATTAAGGCTCAGGGCTACTGGTCTTCGGGCTTATTATTTACAAATATTAAAAGGGCACATCGATCCCCTGATCTGGTGTCGCCACCCGACTAGTGTCTCGGGGTCTACTACATTGACAATCCAATGCAGAAAATTTAAAGCGCAATATAGTTTTCGAGGAGATTATTATCCTCAGGTTGGTTGGCCGCACCCAACCTGAGTCTCCAGGACTTTGCACACCACGTTTCTATTCCTAAGTATGCTGCCCAGCTGGGAATTGATCCTCAGGCTGATTTTATGAATCGACCTGAGTCTCTGGGGCTACTAGGATCAGCGGTTTGATTTTTTCCTTTAGGTGCATCCCGGATATTAGGCCAACGTGCACCCTGTGGGCTATTAGGATCAGCGGTTTGATTTTTTCCTTCAGGTGCATCCCGGATATTAGGCCAACGCGCACCTTGAGGGCTACTGGCTATACATCTCGGCAGAGATTACATTGCATAATTCAGAATTAAATTCATAAAAATCAGCCATTGGCCGAGGTGGTGCACCACCTCGGATACAGTCCGGCGTTGGTGCTCGACTACAATAGACACCCCGGAAGCAGTCCGGCATAAAGCACGGACGCCAGTGGCTGGCTCCATAGAGGGCATTTTCAGCATTAAGCTCGGCTAAACTCCTTCAACTTTTTTGAACCAAGGTGATCTATGACACCTCGAATATAGTCCGGCAGTTGAGCTCGGATACGGTCCGACGTTGGAGCTTGGAAATAGTCCGGCGTTGGAGCTCGGATACAGTCCGGCGTTGGAGCTTGGACATAGTCCGGCGTTGGAGCTCAGATACAGTCCGGCGTTGGAGCTTGGACATAGTCCGGCGTTGGAGCTCGCATACATTCCGGCGTTGGAGCTCGGAAGCGGTCAGGCGTTGGTTCTCGGCTGCTAAAGATACCTCGAATACATTCCGGCGTTGGAGCTCGGACGCAAGAGGACGTTGGCGCTCGGGAACAACTTCAAACCCGAGGCGTGGCATAAAAATATCAAGGCATTGATAAAGGCCGAAAACTTAAAGGGGCTCCTCGGATACCCAACGTGTAAACTCTTCGGATTCACTTTGGCGATCCTCAAGATCGAAGATGGGAAGATTTGTTGAACCAGTTTTCAAGACCAACGACCGAAGGTGAAGAACAGTTCGGAAGAATCGAGGAGCGTTCCCAACTTGAAGACCGGTTCAGGGGGCTACTAACGGTGTCCTGGACTAGGGGGTACTCACGACGTCGTCTCCCGATCAGTTAGATTGGGCCGAGGACCCCCCATGGCCGCATACTCGTGGGCTAGTTCGGACAACCCCTGCGGCATATAGGGAAGACTCCACAAGACTTGGTGCCCAAGACAAGGACTCTCCTAAACCCTAGGCCTCCGGTGTCTTATATAAACCGAGGCCAGGCTAGTCAATAGACAATCGGAGATTCATTACTACAATGACACATGTACTCTGTACTACACCCATATGAATACAATCAAAAGCAGCATGTAGGGTATTATCTCATCAAGAGAGCCCGAAGCTGGGTAAAACCCCGTGTCCATGTTACCATCGCTCCAAGACGCCTAGCTTAGGACCCCTACTACGAGATATGACGGATTTGACACCGACAAGATGTGCTTTTGGTTGGATGCTAGAAATCTTAATGCAAAAGAACGTCACTTTATATTGCCACTTGTGATGCGGACCTTTATTATGCAGTCCGTCACTTTTATTTCTTCCACATCACAAGATCGTATAAAGCTTATTTTCTCCACACTAATAAGTCATACATATTTAGAGAGCAATTTTTATTGCATGCAACAATGACAACTTACTTGAAGGATCTTACTCAACCCATATGTAGATATGGTGTACTCTCGTGGCAAAAGCGGGTTTAAGGGTATTGGAAGCACAAGTAGTATCTCTACTTGGTGCAAAGAATTGGCTAGCATGAGGGAGAAAGGCAAGCTCAACATGTTGGATGATCCATGACAATATACTTTATTTCGGATATAAGGAAACATAACCCATTACGTTGTCTTCCTTGTCCAACATCAACTCTTTAGCATGTCATATTTTAATTAGTGCTCACAATCATAAAATATGTCCAAGATAGTATATTTATATGTGAAACCTCTCTTTCTTTATTACTTCCTATTAATTGCAACGATGACCAACACTATATTTGTCAACTCCCAACAACTTTTAATCATCATACTCTCTATATGTGAAGTCATTACTCTTCATAAGATCAATGTGATCTCTTTATTTCTTTTTATTCTTTTCTTTTTCTTATATTCACTCAAGATCATAGCAAGATAATCAAGCCCTTGACTCAACACTAATCTTTATTATATAGCTCACGGACTCAATTACATAGAAGGATCGTAAAGCAAAACTCAAAACTAAATCATACTAAAACTTTATTCTACTAGATCAAGATATTACCAAAAGGATCGAACTAAGAAAAACGGTAAAGATAGGAGTGTGATGATGATACAATACCGGGGCACGTCCCCCAAGCTTGGCAGTTGCCAAGGGGAGTGCCCATACCCATGTGATTATGTCTCTTTCTTCGGGGGTGGTGATGTGATATTCTTGGCTATGATACCCCTCAGGATACGATTCTCCTCCTCGAGCTTGTTGACTTGCCGCTTAAGATCCATTATTTCCTTACGGAGCTTACCCGTGACGGTTAAAGCTCCTTGCACCCATGGATGCTGCATAGCTGCGGAAGAACAAGTAACACTCCTTTTCATATTTTCATAAGAGAGAAATTTAACATTGGAGGGGATGACCGAGTTTGGGATAGCTGAGGTCTGTAGTTCCCCCATCGTGAATCTTGCCCGAAAACGAGAAGTAACTTCTTGATCCTCCTCCATGGCATCTATCCTTTTCAAGTCAGCTTCCATCTCTTCCTCCATTGAGGGCCCAAAGTGATAGGCATCGCTGTTTGCCCCTGGACCTGGTGTCGGATGAGACACCCGACTCTCCCCGACTGACTCTTGAGAAGACATCTTGCTCTAATCTGCGGCAGAAACAGATCGAAACAAAAATAGAGGATAATTGCATGATACGGTGGTCAAAACCTTCGGGAGATTATATAATGATTTTTTACCGACCAAAAGAAGTATCGTGCAAGAAAACAGAGTCCGGAGAGCACACGAGGTGCCCACGAGGCAGGGGGGCGCGCCCAGGGGGTAGGGCACGCCTCCCACCCTCGTGGAAGCCTCGTGTCCTTCCCGGATACTTCTTATTTTCCTATTTTCCTAAATATTCCGAAACGGAGAAAAATTGCCATTAGAATTGTTTTGGAGTCGGTTTACTTACTGCATTCACGCACCTATTCCTTTTCGTAGTCTCAAACGTTACGGAAAGTGTCCCTTAGTTATTAAATCAGGGGAGTTCTTGGCCGGTGTCAAAATCGGCGGATCTCGGGTAGGGGGTCCCGAATCGTGCGTCTAGGCGGATGGTAACAGGAGACAAGGGACACGATGTTTTTACCCAGGTTCGGGCCCTCTCGATGGAGGTAATACCCTACTCCTGCTTGATTAATATTGATGATATGGGTAGTACAAGAGTAGATCTACCACGAGATCGAGAGGCTAAACCCTAGAAGCTAGCCTATGGTATGATTGTTGTTAGATCCTGCGGACTAAAACCCTTCGGTTTATATAGACACCGAATAGGGTTAGGGTTACACTGTAGTCGGTTACAATGGTAGAAAACCTACATATCCATATCGCCAAGCTTGCCTTCCACGCCAAGGAAAGTCCTATCCGGACAAGGGGCGAAGTCTTCAATCTTGTATCTTCATAGTCCAGAGTCCGCCAAAGATGATAGTTCGCTATCCGGACACCCCTAGTCCAGGACTCCTCGGTAGCCCTCGAACCAGGCTTCAATGACGAGTCCGCACGCATATAGTCTTCGGCATTGCAAGGCGGGTTCCTCCTCCGAATACTTCATAGAAGGTTTTGAACACAAGGATAGTGTCCGCTACGCAAAACAAGTTCCACATACCACCGTAGAGAGAATAATTTATTGCACAGATATCTGCTGACGTATCCTGCAGCGTGACATCACACCACGGCCAGGCCTTTATTCGAATCGTTTTTTTACTGTCCCACCTCAGCGCGTTTAGCGAGGCGGTTTCCTTGGCACGTCTTATCAAAGCGTAGATCGTGCCCCCTTATTCCGGGATTCTCATCAATACGGACATGGGTAACCCAACCGTGCACGTTGGCACGCCTCCTCTATCGAAGGCGAGTCCCAATCGACCACGGGGAGGGCTCTTGGTATTCAATCTCTTTATAATGAGACCAAGGCCCTCTTCTTTTTTCCACCCTCCATCGAATTCGCCTCGCGCTTCGAGTTCCAACACCCAAAGCTTCAGATTTAGGCGCTTCGAACCTTCGATGATGTCCGGCTCCGACCAGCTCGGCCGATGGATGTCTTCTTCCGTCACAGAAGAAGATGTGCTAAAGCTGCGAGACGCCAGGTATCTAACCGGCGAGATTACACATAGGCTGCTGCTCCAGGCAGGTCATTCCCACTCCGAGCCGGTGAGAGCGTGGTGTTCGTGTCTCACTTCCTTCGGGTTTAGGCTTCCCGACGGATCCCTTTGTGCGGGGCTCATGTTTTATTATGGGCTGGATTTCCATGACTTGAATCCGAGTCCATCCTCCATATCTCGTCATTCATTGTCGTATGTGAAGCCTTCCTCCATATTACCCCTCACTTTGGATTGTGGCTCAAGACCTTCAAGGTGGAGCGAAGATGATCGAGGGGCAACAAGCAGAGTGCGGAGGGGCGGTCATAAGCAAGTGTGCTGATGCTCGGTGGCCCGAGGGCTCTTTTCAAGAGGAGCTTGGTTTGTGGCAACGGGAGTGGTTTTATATCACCGCTCCCAGGGGCACCAAATGGCGCCACCCGCCTTCCTTCAGTCCACCATAGCGGTGGCATCATGGGTCAACCGGGGCTCGACTGGGGGCGTCCAAGGGCGTTCCTACATTGCAGGGCCGTATTCAAGACCTCCAAGAAAGAGAGATCAATCTGGTCGTGGCGGCGCAGAGTTATGCTGATTCGGCGTATACGCCTGCAAGCGTCGCCCCCTCCGTCTGCATGGGAGTTTAATCCGGAGGGACCACGAGCTCTCCAACATTTTATGGGCGCTGACGCCCAAGGAGATGTACAAATTGTTCTTCGGATCACAAGAGAAGTGTCCGGACTTGACCGAGGACACAAGTCTAAGCTGCAATCACCCGTGATACTCAAGTAAGTAACCACAGAATCGGACAGGCTGTTCATTCATTTATCATATATATGCCCTTTAAAGGGAGCCGTTTCTTGAACAGGAGTGGATAGCCAAGGAAAAGTTGATAAGGTGTCGGCTCCTCCCAGAGACCACGCCGGATCCCATGCTGACCAAGATGTTGAAGGCCGCACCTTTTAAAGAAGGCGAAGGGGGGAGCAGGGAAGCAACTGCCTCCACGAAGGAGGCTTTCAAGGAAGAGGGGATCAGGGATCCTCCCCTCCAAGGGGAGAAGAGGACCGCTCAAGACCCGGAAGCCAAGGCCTCAAAGCGGGGAAAGAAGTCTTCGTCAGAAAGTCCGCGCCGGAAGTACCCCAGCCGCACTATTTCCCCAAGGGATCAGCCCTCCAATGAGCCGTAAGTAAAAAGAAGGGGTCCTGTGAATAAAGAACATCCACTGTATTTATTTCTAAAGATAACCAAAATTGTACCTTGTAGTTCGGATCTCAGCCCTTCTCGTGAGCTCATCTTCGGGGATCTTCGTTCGGAGATGATAGAGAGCTTAAACGCCTCCACCTATCGCGCTTCGATGCGGTAGGCGACTCTGAAGTGTCGCCACGGAGAGTTTCCCGAGTCCGGCAGGGCCGGACGGTCCGCGCCAACCGGGCGCGGTCGGAGGAGTCAAGGACACCTTTCGGGCGGCGTATACCTCGAGAAGATCACCGTGCGCTAATGGCTACGGTAATTGAAAGAATTGCATCCACCGAGAGCGGATTGCATGAAGCCGCCAGTTCTTATCGACGGGGTTTGAGGTCTGAAAAAAATGATGTACCTTCGACAGTTATGCATATAGAATGCATACTGTATAGATAGTAGCCCCTGAGACTCGGTATGTTGTCACAACTGACAGCGTGCCGAGGATCATAATCTCAGTACTAACATGTCGCCATTCCTATGTAGGTGGCGGGGCGTCCGGTGGCTAGCCGGACTGATGAATTTGTCGAACTAAAGCGGCAACTTGATGAGGTGGATGCGGACATCGCGCTGGTCAATAAACGGTTTGACGAGTCACAAGGTATGCGACTTCTCCGCGGACACCTGGTAAGGGAGCTTGACGCCCATGCCTTACTACTTGTATGCTTTGATGCGACGGTGCCGCTCTTTGTGGAGAGGCTGGGCGGAACTTGCCCGAGCTAAAGAGCAAGCCGAAAGAGTAATGTCGTCGCTTTTAAGGCGGCGAAGAGCTGAAGCCGAACGGGCTGCTCACCGCCAAACAAGAGGAAATGGCGATTTGGCCTGAAACTGAAGAATACTACCGACCGCCACGAGGTTCTTGAAAAGAGCGTCAAGCGGAACAAGAGGACTGAAGAAGGCCACCGCCGAATCCAAGGATGCTCGTTCGCTATGAGAGCTGCCAAGGAGGAGCCGAGTCAGCAGGGGATATTGCGGCTGGAAAACCGCTTTCTGCTGCGGGAGGAAATATCTGGATCCAAGTATGCTCGATTGGACAAGCTGTGGAGTTCGGAGGATGCTTATCTGGACTTAGCGGCGAAACACTGCGGACGCGATTGAGCACTTCCGAGGCGGAAGGGCACATAAGGGAAGAGCTATTTTGCTCGCAATTCCATAGTCCGGAGCGTCCTCTTCCGTTGACCGATCGGTTGGCCGAATGGGCCGAGCTGAATCGATTATCCGGACTTGCCATGAAGCATGTCATGACTCATTTGTGGTCAGGCGGACCCCAGCCAAAGAGTTATTTTGGCTTAGTGCAGCCGTTCCTTGGTGCGGTACCGCGTATCGATGCAATGAAGCGGTCGGCGTGTATTGAGGGGGCGCGGATGGCTCTTGCCTGTGTCAAGGCATACTGGGCTGAGATGAAGGCCACCGATATTGCGTCCCCAGATTCGGACGGCGGCGAGTACCGATCGGCGCTATTTTGAGGAAGTTCTTACGGGCGCTCGTTTAATAGAGACGCAGATGCTCGGAGGATGTTATGTTTGAATGACATGTATAATTTTATGAAACAACGTTTCAATTTAATGTAAGAGCTTTTATACTTGTGCCTTCAAGTAGCAAACTACCTCTGTCGGCCGTTGATGTATATATGTATATAACACGAAAGATGGCGGTCTTGACTTGTTTCACGCACATAGTGCGGGGGTGTTTGCAAAGAAGTCGCGCTTTCACACTTAATCCAACGTATTGGTCCTATAAAGGAGGTGGTAGCGTAGCAAACTAGGCAACCGGACTATAATGCTTTATCACTTTCACTTAGCCATAGGAGTTCGATGGTGGGGCTACTATATAGCCCCTGGGGGCACCGCACTCTCCCGAATTCGGGGTGCGTATGTGCCTGACCGGAAAACGGTCCTTCGTTAATGCGGAGGAATTCTAAACATTTCGGTGAGTCATTGAGTGGTTGACCAGTCTCTCACTATATCATGACAGTCCGTTTTCGGCTTTCTCTACCGAGGTGCTCGCCCGGCCGAACCGGGGCACACTGTCGCGATAGTTCTCCGGTGCCGCGTTAGCCGATAGAACGAGCGTAAGGCAGCAAAACACGTGAGCCGGCAAACCCAACATTTGACCAAAGACATGATTCGAGCTGATGCATATAAGGCGTAACTCGAGACGCCGAACACTCGCTAAGGTATTCTGTCTTTTATAAAGCGGGCGGAACATTGCCCTTGTTAACACTCCCTTGGTGTCCAGGTTCGTGCAAACTTCTGAGGCGGCAGATGCCAAAACGCCAGCCTCCTCCTCGGTTATAATAAGAGACCGGGGGATGAGTAACAACAAGAGACAGTGAAAAAGGTTTACGCAGGGTCTTAATCTGAAAAGAATCCTTGCAACGGGTCCCTACTGCACGTCTGCGCCTATGTCTCGTTGTGCCGTATCCTGGATGGGTATAGCACGGCGTTCATCTGTAAAAGAGAGGAACTTAGTTTGAAAAAGATCGCGCTAAAATTTAATTGGAAATAAAATAGAGTATGATTCAAAAATGAGTAAAATTGAGCTTTATTGTCTCTTGTTGTACATGCGTGGAGCCCCTTGTAAGGGGGGTACGCGGCTAGTAAGCATCATGTTTATTTATGCCGGACTCGCCTAACCGTGTCCAGGGTCTGAATGACCTGCTTTAGACACTTTTGGCCTGCAAGGCCGTATTAGTGTGAGGCTATTAAGGCAGTCTCACATTCTTTCCTTGAGGGACACACGCAGCTTCCCTTTAATGAAATGATGCCTCGTGGACCGGGCATTTTAAGTTTAAGAGATGCATAATGCGGTATTGCGTTAAAGCGGGCGGAAGCTTCGTGTCCCAGTAGTGCTTGATGGCTACTTTTAAATGGGGCGATGTGGAAGACCAACTTTTCCCGACGGAAGTTGTCGGGTGAGCCGAACATAACTTCCAATAGTAGGGAGCCCGTACAATGGGCATATGTGTCTGGCATTATTCCTTGGAAGGAAGTGTTGCTATGGCTAATCCTGGTTGGGTTTATCCCCATGTTGCGGATTGTGTCACGACATAGCAGGTTTAAATCATCGCCGCTGTCCATTAGGACTGGCGTAAATTGAAGACCGTCGATTATAGGTTCTAGTATCAAGGCAGTCCATCCTGCGTTCCGGATACTTTCGGAGTAGTCCCGATGGTCGAAGGTAATTGGTTTTGACAACCGGTGTTGGGACTCATTGGGTAGATTGTGCAGCGTAATTCAATGGGTGCCGCTCTGTTTTCCCCTTTTGTTACTTGAAGTAAGTTTACTGTTTTGACCTCTTGTGGGAAATTCTTTTGTTTTCCGGGGCTCGCTTGTGGTGCTCGTCATCATCCTCACTTGGTGTGTCGAGCCCTTGTGTTCAGCGTTGAGTCTGCCGGATCGCTTGAAGACCCAACAATCTACGTGGGTATGGTTTTGCGGGCTTCCGGAATCTTGTGGATTTGGCATATCTTGTCCAAGATTATGTTTAAGTTGGATAGCTCATTGCTATTGTCCTTAAGGGGCAGTTTTTTATTGTTCTGCCGTGAGCTTTTGAATCGGCGTTGATCGCGCTCTTTGGACCGTTCCTTAATCCGCGCTGGTCCTTGCTGCGTCGTGGTTTCCCATTCCCATCCACGACCCGGATGTACTTGGGTCATTGGTACTGCATCTTGCTAGCCAGCTATCCTCTCCAGCATAAAAGCGGGTCATGAGGCTTGTTAGTGCGGCCATTGTTCTTGGCTTTTCCTGGCCAAGATGTCTCATGAGCCATTCGTTTGGACGTTGTGTTTAAAAGCTGCTAAGGCTTGGCGTCCGGACAATCGACTATTTGGTTCTTTTGGTGAGGAACCTGTTCGAATTTTCGAGCTGACTCTCCGGGCTGTTGGGTTATGTGACTTAGATTGTCTGCGTCCGGAGGTCGGACATAGGTTCCTGAAATTGGCGAAAAGCATCCTCAAGCTCTTCCCAACTACCAATGGTGTTTTCGGGAGGCTTTTAAGCCAATGGCTGGCCCTTTGAGCTTGAGGGTAGGTATTTTATGGCGTGGAGATCATCTCCTCTGGCCATGTGTATGTGAAGGATATAATCCTCAATCCAGACTCCAGGGTCTGTCGTTCCGTCGTATGCCTCTATGTTTACGGGCTTGAATCCCGCTGGAAATTCATGATCCAGCACATCATCGGTGAAACATAGAGGGTGCACGGCGCCCCTGTATTTGGGTGTGCCGTGATGTTCGTATATTTGACGTGTTGTATTGCTCGCCAGAACTTGTTTCCTTGGCCCGTAGATAGATCTAACTGGGCCATCCTTTTGGTGTGAATCCTTATGCGGATCGTGTGCCGGCTTGTGTGCGGCGCCGCTTGCCGCTCTACGTTTGCCATGTGGTCGTCTATCCGACCCGCCGGCCTCTTTGTTTTTTTATCGTGGGGGCTCTACGGCCTCCTCATCGAATTCGGGCAGTAGTTTGCGCTTTGGGTAGCTCTTTGCTTGGCGGTTGTCGCCATATTTGTCTGCAGTGTTGAGTAATTTACTCCATCTCATTCGGAGTGCGTCTTCCGCTGTTCTGAGCCTCTGTTTACGCTTTTTTCAAGCTACGCGATGGCGAGGAGCTCTTTAATGGAGGTTCTTGATCCAATAGCGTGTCCGGCATGAGATCGTCCGGATTTATTGTCCTTGCGGGGACGGGTTGTTTGTCCAAGTTGGCCTGTTCGGATGGTTGCTCAATGGCATGTTCGTCATCGGCCGGCTCACCCTGCTCTATGACTGGGTCTGTGTGGGCGCTATCTTTGTCGAGGTGGGGTTTTGAGCGGCGCTTATGCCGCCTCTTTGACTGCTTCCCGAGGGAATTTTCTTTCGCAGCGTCTCGTCGTTCCTCGTTATCGCTTCCCTTAGGTGTGTCCACCATATATATCAGAAGTTGAGGTGGCCATCCGATTGCCTGTGGTATTTGGTTCTTGGTCGTCTCCGGGGTCGTCGTCCATATCATCGATGTCCTCGAAGTCGAAGTCGAGCATGTCTGTTAAGTCATCGACAGTGGCTACAAAGTGGGTGGTGGGTGGGCGTTGAATTTCTTCGTCGTCCGAATCCCAACCTTCACGACCGTAGTTCGCCAGGCTCCCGACAAAGAGAGAGACTTTAATGAGTTCAGGATATCGCCAAAGGGCGAGTGCTGAAAGATGTCCGCGGCGGTGAACTCCATAACCGGCGCCCAGTCGGATTCGACTGGCAGGGGCGCGGGAGGTTCGGAGTCCGGAAAGGAGTCCGGCACCTAGGAGTCACGAGCTTTGCAAAGGACATGGATGGTGTTCGGCTCAATCGCCTTTCAGCCCCCGAGGCGGTGTCCAACCAACCGTCCTCGATCGGCGAAACCGGCTCCGGATTAAGGGTCGGAGCGGGCACTGGTGTGGCCTCCAGGGCACTGTTTGGCAGCAGAGCTAGATCGTACCCATCGAGACAGTGCGGCACGCTCGGCTGTGGCTTGAATCCGTCGAAGATCAAGTCTCCGCGGACATCGGCCGTATAGTTCAAGCTTCCAAATCTGACACGATGGCGGGGGCGTAGCTTCGATCTGCTCCGGATGGCCTAGCGAATTGGCCCTTGATGCAAAGCCGCCGAATCTGAAGATCTGTCCGGGGAGAAAAGTCTCACCACAGGACTGCGTCGTTGCGATGATTGAAGGAGCCATCGGGCCTATAGGTGACGACACGAGGAACTCTCAATGAAAGCACCAACGTCGGTGTCAAAACCGCGGATCTCGGTAGGGGGTCCCGAATGCGTCTAGGCGGATGGTAACAGGAGACAAGGGACACGATGTTTTTACCTGTGTTCGGGCCCTCTCGATGGAGGTAATACCCGACTCTGCTTGATTAATATTGATGATATGGGTAGTACAAGAGTAGATCTACCACGAGATCGGAGAGGCTAAACCCTAGAAGCTAGCCTATGGTATGATTGTTGTTCGTCCTGCGGACTAAAACCCTTCGGTTTATATAGACACCGAATAGGGTTAGGGTTACACAGAGTCGGTTACAATGGTAGGAAATCTACATATCCGTATCGCCAAGCTTGCCTTCCACGCCAAGTAAAGTCCTATCCAGACAAGGGACGAAGTCTTCAATCTTGTATCTTCATAGTCCAGGAGTCCGGCCAAAGATGATAGTTCGGCTATCCGGACACCCCCTAGTCCAGGACTCCCTCAGTTACAGTTTCAATAATATTAGTTTCAAAATTTATGGGATTACCTGAGATATAATGTTTGATTCTTTGACCGTTCACCACCTTCGGATTTGTGCCTTTGAAGTTGTTGATTTTTATGGCACCGGAACGATAGACCTCCTCGATAACATAGGGACCTTCCCATTTAGAGAGAAGTTTTCCTGCAAAAAATCTTAAACAAGAGTTGTATAGCAACACATAATCACCTACATTAAACTCACGCTTTTGTATCCTTTTGTCATGCCATCTTTTAACCTTTTCTTTAAACAGTTTGACATTCTCATAAGCCTGGGTTCTCCATTCATCAAGTGAGATAATGTCAAATAACCTTTTTTCACCGGCAAGTTTGAAATCATAGTTAAGCTCTTTAATGGCCCAATATGCCTTATGTTCTAGTTCGAGAGGTAAGTGACATGCTTTTCCATAAACCATTTTATACGGAGACATACCCATAGGATTTTTATATGCAGTTCCATAGGCCCATAGTGCATCATCAAGTTTCCTGGACCAATTCTTTCTAGATCTATTAATAGTATTTTGCAGAATTAATTTGAGCTCTCTATTAATCAATTCAACTTGACCACTAGACTATGGGTGATATGGAGATGCAATTCTATGATTAACATCATACTTAGCAAGCATTTTACGAAAGGCACCATGAATAAAATGTGAACCACCATCAGTCATTAAATACCTAGGGACTCCAAACCTCGGAAAAATAACTTCTTTAAGCATCTTAATAGACGTGTTATGATCAGCACTACTAGTTGGAATAGCTTCTACCCACTTAGTAACGTAATCAACAACAACTAAAATATGTGTATATCCATTAGAGGAAGGAAACGGTCCCATATAATCAAAGCCCCAAACATCAAATAGTTCAATGGCAAGTGAATAATTCATAGGCATTTCTTGACGTCTACTAATATTACCAATTCTTTGACATTCATCACAAGACAAGACAAACTTACGTGCATCTTTGAAGAGAGTAGGCCAATAAAAACCGGATTGCAATACCTTATGTGCAGTTCTATCTCCAGCGTGGTGTCCTCCATAAGCTTCGGAGTGACACTTGCGTAGGATCTGTTCCTGTTCATGCTCAGGTATACAACGTCTAATAACACCATCTACTCCTTCTTTATAAAGATGTGGTTCATCCCAGAAGTAATGCCTTAAATCTTAGAAAAACTTTTTCTTTTGCTGGTATGTGAAATTAGGTGGTATAAATTTAGCAACAATGTAATTAGCATAATCAGCATACCATGGAGCAGTACGAGATGCATTTATGACAACTAATTGTTCATCAGGAAAGCTATCATCAATAGGTAGTGGGTCATCAAGAACATTCTCTAACCTAGACAAGTTGTCATAGAACGGGGTTCTCAGCTCCCTTTCTATCAATAATATGCAAATCAAATTTTTGTAGCAAGAGAACCCATCTAATAAGTCTAGGCTTAGCATCTTTCTTTTCCATAAGGTATTTAATAGCAGCATGATCAGTGTGAATAGTTACTTTAGAATCAACAATATGAGGTCTGAACTTATCACAAGCAAACACAACTGCTAAAAATTCTTTTTCAGTAGTAGCATAATTTCTCTGAGCATTGTCTAGAGTTTTACTAGCATATTGAATAACATTTAATTTCTTATCAACTCTTTGTCCTAGAACAACACCTACTGACATAATCACTAGCATCACACATAATTTCAAAGGGTAAATTCGGTCGGTGCATTTGAACAATAGGTGCAGAAATCAATGCTTTCTTAAGTATCTCAAATGCTTCTACGATATCATCATCAAAGACAAAAGGAATATCTTTTTGTAATAGATTAGTCAGAGGCCGAGAGATTTTTGAGAAGTCCTTAATGAACCTCCTATAAAAACCAGCATGACCAAGGAAACTTCTTATACCTTTGATGTCCTTGGGACATGGCATCTTTTCAATAGCATCAACTTTAGCTTTATCAACTTCAATGCCTCTTTCAGAAATTTTATGCCCCAAGACAATACCTTCATTAACCATAAAGTGGCACTTCTCCCAATTCAAGACAAGATTAGTTTCTTCACATCTCTGCAAAACTCGATCAAGGTTGCTCAAGCAATCATCAAAAGAGGATCCATAAACGGAGAAATCATCCATGAAAACATCACAAATCTTTTCGCAAAAATCTGAGAATATAGCCATCATGCATATTTGAAAGGTAGCAGGTGCATTACATAAACCAAAAGGCATACGTCTATAAGAAAAAGTACCGAAAGGGCAAGTAAAAGTGGTCTTCTCTTGATCATCAGCTGACACAGGTATTTGAGAGAAACCAGAGTAACCATCTAGAAAGCAAAAATATGTATGTTTGGATAATCTTTCTAGCATTTGATCAATGAAAGGCAAAGGGTAATGATCTTCTTTAGTAGCTTTATTTAATTTGCGGAAATCAATTACCATCCTATAACCTGTAATAATTCTTTTCGGGATCAATTCATCTTTATCATTAGGAACGACGGTAATACCTCCCTTTTTAGGGACACAATGGACAGGAGTTACCCATTGACTATCAGCAACGGGATAAATTATACCTGCCTCAAGAAGCTTTAATATTTCCTTTCTTGCCACTTCTTTCACCTTAGGATTTAGCCATCATTGGTGATCAATAACTGGTTTGGCATCTTTCTCCAAATTTATTTTGTGTTGACATAGAGTGGGACTAATGCCCTTAAGATCATCCATAGTATATCCAATAGCAAAGACGGTGCTTCTTCAGAGTTTTCAATAATTTCTCTTCTTCATGCTCTGAAAGTTAGCACTAATAATAACAGGATATATCTTCTTTTCATCAAGATAAGCATATTTAAGAGTTTCGGGTAATGGTTTAAGCTCAAACACGGGATCACCCTTGGGTGGAGGGGGATCCCCTAGGATTTCAACAGGCAAGTTGTGTTTCAGAATAGGTCCCTGTTTAAGGAATACTTCATCTATTTCCCTTCTTTCATTCATGAACAGATCATTTTCATGGACTAGCAAATATTGTTCTAAAGGATCACGAGGAGACACGGCAATAGAAGCAAGACCAATAATTTTATCTTTACTAGGCAATTCCTCATCACGGGGTTGTCTACGAAATTTAGCAAAATTAAACTCATGAGACATATCACCCAAACCAATAGTAACAGTATCCTTTTCGCAGTCTATCCTAGCATTAACAGTGTTCAAGAAGGGTCTACCAAATATGATGGGACAAAAGCTATCTTGTGGGGAACCAAGAACAAGAAAATCAGCGGGATATTTAACCTTCCCACACAAGACTTCAACATCTCTAACAATCCCAATCGGTGAAATAGTATCTCTATTAGCAAGCTTAATTGTAACATCAATTTCTTCTATCTCGGCAGGTGCAATATCATGCATAATTTCTTTGTATAAAGAATGAGGTATTGCACTAGCACTAGCACCCATATCACATAAGCCATGATAACAATGATCTCCTATTTTAACAGAAATAACAAGCATGCCTACAATAGGTCTATGTTTATCTTTAGCATCAGGTCTAGTAATTCTAGCAGCCTCATCACCGAAGTAAATAACATGCCCATCAAATATTATCAGCCAAGAGATCTTTAACCATAGCAATATTAGGTTCAACTTTAATTTGCTCAGGAGGTTTGTGTGTCCTAATATTACTTTTGTTGACTACAGTTGAAGCTTTAGCATGATCCTTTATTCTAACAGGGAAAGGTGGTTTCTCAACATAAGCCACAAGAACAATAGGATCATTATAAGTGATAGTCTTTTCTTCAACTTTAATAGGTGGAACTACTTTTACTTCAATGGGAGGATTATATTTAAACCACTTCTCCTTAGGGAGATCAACATGAGTAGCAAAGGATTCACAGAAAGAAGCTACTATCTCAGAGTCAAGTCCATATTTAGTGCTAAATTCATGGAAAACATCGGTATCCATAAAAGATTTAACACAGTCAAACTTAGGTGTTATACCTGACTTTTTACCTTCATCGAGGTCCCAATCTTCAGAGTTGCGTTTAATTCTTTCCAATAAATCCCATTTGAATTCAATAGTCTTCATCATAAAGGAGCCAGTACAAGAAGTATCAAGCACCGGTCCACCCACAAGTATAGGGGATCTATCGTAGTCCTTTCGATAAGTAAGAGTGTCGAACCCAACGAGGAGCAGAAGGAAATGACAAGCGGTTTTCAGCAAGGTATTCTCTGCAAGCACTGAAATTATAGGTAACAAATAGTTTTGTGATAAGCTAATTTGTAACGGGTAACAAGTAACAAGTGTAAATAAAGTGCAACAAGATGGCCCAATCCATTTTGTAGCAAAGGACAAGCCTGGACGATTTCTTATATGAAGGAAAACGCTCCCGAGGACACATGGGAATTATCTTCAAGCTAGTTTTCATCACGCTCATATGATTCGCGTTCGTTACTTTGATAATTTGGTATATGGGTGGACCGGTGCTTGGGTGTTGTCCTTACTTGGACAAGCATCCCACTTATGATTAACTCCTATTGCAAGCATCCACAACTACACAACAAGTATTAAGGTAAACCTAACCATAGCATGAAACATATGGATCCAAATCAGCCCCTTACGAAGCAACGCATAAACTAGGGTTTAAACTTCTGTCATTCTAGCAACCAATCATCTACTTATTGCTTCCCAATGCCTTCCTCTAGGCCCAAATAATGGTGAAGTGTCATGTAGTCGACGTTCACATAACACCACTAGAGGAGAGACAACATACATCTCATCAAAATATCGAACGAATACCAAATTCACATGACTACTAATAGCAAGACTTCTCCCATGCCCTCAGGAACAAACGTAACTACTCACAAATCATATTCATGTTCATAATCATAGGAGTATTAATATGCATAATGGATCTAAACATATGATCTTCCACTAAATAAACCAACTAGCATCAACTACAAGGAGTAATCAACACTACTAGCAACCCACAAGTACCAATCTGAGGCTTTGGGACAAAGATTGGATACAAGAGATGAACTAGGGTTTGAGAGGAGATGGTGCTGGTGAAGATGTTGATGGAGATTGACCCTCCTCCGATGAGAGGATCATTGGTGATGACGATGGCGATGATTTTCCCCTCCCGGAGGGAAGTTTCCCCGGCAGAACAGCTCCGCCGGAGCCCTAGATTGGTTCCGCCAAGGTTCCGCCTTGTTGATGGTGTCCTGGACTAGGGGGTACTCACCACGTCGTCTCCCGATCAGTTAGATTGGCCCGAGGACCCCCATGGCCGCATACTCATGGGCCAGTTCGGACAACCCCTGCCGCATATAAGGAAGACTCCATAAGACTTGGCGCCCAAGACAAGGACTCTCCTAAACCCTAGGCCTCCAGTGTCTTATATAAACCGAAGCCAGGCTAGTCAATAGACAATCGGAGATTCATTACTACAATCTCGTGGTAGACACATGTACTCTGTACTACACCCATATGAATACAATCAAAAGCAGCATGTAGGGTATTACCTCATCAAGAGAGCTCGAAGCTGGGTAAAACCCCGTGTCCATGTTACCATCGCTCCAAGATGCCTAGCTTAGGACCCCTACTACGAGATATGCCGGATTTGACACCGACATTGGTGCTTTCATTGAGAGCCTGTTGGGTGATCGTCATGGTTTGATGGGACCTTCAACAGACGCCAAATCAGGTGTTATAGTTTCAGTTTATTTCGTTGAACATAGATCAATTCTTATGCCAAAAGAAAAATCTCTGCTGTCCGATTGCTATTTTCTTCCGCAGATCAGATCTGGCTCCGCGTGTATAGGCTGTCAAGACGAAGAACGCGCGTAGCTATACCATCGGCAGATGACAACGTGGGCTAGTGCGGCGGCGGCAGGATGCCTGGCGGCCGAGCACATCGTTGAGGGCGCATGCCTAGGATACCCGATCAGGGCCAGGTTTGTACGCTGGTTGGACAAAGAACTCGTGGGATCTGCTAAAAATCCGGCATATGCTAATGCAGCCGAGGAGACTCTGCCCATGCCGGAGCGATTAAGGTGCGGGGGCGTGAATTGATTGCGGGAACACGCAAGGGTGATCCGATCCTAGTTTTCTTTTTCTTTATTTATTATAAATCATGAGGCAGTTTGTGCTTTTGGCTAATCATCTGTCGTATATGCATGTCCCATGTGCAAGTACTACTATTACTAGGACTGCCATTGTCCACGTAATTTAAGCAACATGTGTTTTGTTTGGATTGCCACAGCAATAGCGTGGAGACAAGGAACTCCGAACACACATCAGGAAGATTCTCTTCTTATCTTTCCTTCTTCACTTTCTATCTTTCAAGTAGCAGGATTGTTGCTGGTCAGGCCATCAGTTCCTATTAAAACATACAGTATCCTTGCACTGTGGTTGCAAGCGCAAAGAGATCACCCAAGTGCTAGCATGATCGGTACCGATTACAACATGTACAATTGGTGTTTCTCACATAAATTACATATATTAGTACTAATGATTGGTATTGCAGCTTTGACCAAAGACGAGCAATTAGGTGCTTTTTCTCCTATTAAAATTGTTCTTGAAGATACGTACTACCAAAGACCTTTGTCTTTGGCAACCGGTATAATCTTGCGCGTAGGTTATTGGCGCTGGCGGTCCACAGTCAGATCTTTGCTCTAGCCGATGACCTCTCACCCGCGTTGTCGATCTTACTTCGGCTCGGAGGCCTTATTTGTTTTATTATTTATATAAACTTTGCATGAGTTAACTATGCAAAGGATTTTTTAATCATTATTATTATTTGGCTTGTACTACTTTGTGTGTGCAGGCAATCTATTTAGACTAGGCCGTGCTAACACCTCCACAAGTCGATGTCGTCGTCCCGCCTGCATCGGCCAACTCATGGCGTCGCCTCGACATGCGTCCCTGTGTCGGCCTTTCCGCGCTGCCACTCCACCGGACCGTCCATGGCGCTCAGGCCATATATTTATTTACTTATTTACTTTACTTAAATTCATTAAGTAGAGGATTTTTTTACAAATATTATTATCTCTGGCTTGCACTATTTTATCTGTCCAGGCAATTGACTTAGACCGGGTCGCACTGTCACCTCAGCGTGCCGATGACTGCAACCTAATTGTGTTATCGCCTTGGCGCGCTGCCCTATGTTGGCAACCCCGCGTCGCTGCTTCACCAACCTAGTCGGCCGGAGACTCCGGCATCACCCCGCCGACCTGCTCCATCACCTCGGCTAGACCGGGGGCTTCACCTCTTCAGACTGCCGAGCTCTTCGCTCGGCCACATCGGGCTTGGGGGTTGAGACCTCCTCCCACATCGAGCTCGGACTGCGCCATCAATGACAAACACATTAATCAGCTAAGTCGCTTTCATGCTCAAAAACTTTCAGTTTTAAATTTTGTCCGGTTCGGCCAAGCATTATACCTTTTTTTAGCACAAAGTTGTTTGTGAAAAACTTCCTTGTCCAAACTTTGTTTGCGACACACAAATTCAAATACCCCGTTTACTTGGGGGCTCCCTTGCTGGAGCTTTTCCTCTTGCATATGATTATACTTGTACGGCTTCGTTCCTTGTTCGTGTATTACGCCACAATATGCACCATATTGACCTAAGTGATTTGCAAGCTGGGTTGCCTTGCTCCTGTGTTTACCCCTATGTTCCCGATTGTTCGGCTAGGGAGTAAAGGGAGCACCTCTGCGGTTGTCACGATCGTGTCACCCGAGCCGGACCTCAGACTGGGTGAAGCCGAAGCTAAGCGCTCTTCTTGTTTTCAATAATGGTCGGCACACAACGGAACTCATGAGTACAAAAATCTACTGCACAAGTCTCATAGTGAGCAGCAGAAGAAAGGTATCGGTGGGGTACTATTTTCTTCAAAGATGCTTCTTACACTTAAGTCGGTAATATAGCATAAGTTCCTCGAGCGCTTTATGCATTCTGACCTTATGGCCTGATTGCCTGGTTATCGAAAACACCATCGATATTCTCGACAGGTGGAGTACATAACACTTTTCGGCCCTTGACCGAAGAGGGAGAAGCTGACGGTCGGTTAAGACGCGTATAAAGTTCGGGTGAACACAGATATGATATAAGTACTTCGGTACATACAATCATTATACATAAAATTCTTTTACCCAAGTCACTCGGGGGCTCTTAGATTTATGTGAGCTCTTTTATAATAAGTGTTCTTCTCCTTAGTCATTGCAAAGTCTTTTTTCTATCACTCCTTTTTTCGACGCGAGTGTGTGGTCAATAGTCGGGGAGCCTAATGTCTCTCTCAGAGCCGCTACAGTTTGCTAAACTGGCCTAACGAGAAGTAATCCGCCTTCGGGACAGGAGGTTGAAGCCATAGGCTGACCCGCTTGAAGTCTTGAGATAGGATGTGTCATCTTAAAGCACGACAGAAGCACAATTTTTTTTCTAAGACCAATTTTCTGATTGGCTCCGAACAATTGATCTAGTTCAGACGTCGAGTTTTTCCTGACTTTTTTTTGGTTTTCCAATCCTATGGCACTTTTTCAACTATTTGTGTGTTTCCCGCATAAGTCTCGCAATGCAACGCCGGACACCTTTAGAGATTCGGCAAAGATTCTCGGATATTGCTATATATACATCAGTTTCGAATTG
This sequence comes from Aegilops bicornis, assembly GCA_021605145.1. NCBI lineage: Eukaryota > Viridiplantae > Streptophyta > Magnoliopsida > Poales > Poaceae > Aegilops > Aegilops bicornis. Next base: position 418,079,448 of record CM038672.1, read on the forward strand.
TGTCTCCAGTCAATAGTTGGGTTGCCCGGCTCCTGTGCTTGCCTCCTACGTTCCACTTTGTTCGGATAGGTGTGCAAAGGGAGAACCACTGCGATTGTGCTTCCAGCTCGCATGGTTAAGCACCTCAATGGAGAAAGCCGAAAACTGACTGTCACAATAAGCGTAAACTGGTCAGCGATCCGATGATTGTATTAAATGATGAGCCGTTCATAACATTGGCCGAAGTGTTTACGGCTTGACCTCGGCTGTCGCCGAACACTCACCGGGGGGCTACTTACTGGCCTCCCAACTTTAAGCTCCTGTGACTAAGTGAAAGTTATAAAGCCCGCATATTTGATTGCCTCGTTTCCGCTAAACACAACCGCTATCAGGCACCGAGACGTCGGCTAAGGGTTGTTTTGTTATTTTGGAAACACCCTGCGTAGCATCTACAAGGGGGTAGAAGCCGACAATGGGCCACTTTCAGATTATAAACGGTCGCAACGGAGGTAAAAATTTGGGTTCATTTAGACCACATAGTTTGGAAGCTTTCCCCAAACGAAATCCTCAGTATTTTCCTCCCACATTGATCGGAGCTGAGGTTTCATGATCATGCTTAGCATGACAACCCAAAGAAAGAAATCAACAGCGGTATTATTTTCTTTGGAAGATGTTTCTTACATTATAAAGTAATATAACATATCTCTCCGCGTACCTTTGTTTATAAAACTGTATGGCCGGATTGCCTTGTTTGCCGTAAATCTTTGCCCTCATAAAGGCTTTATAAAGTAGGACAAACACTCCTCGGCTGCTGGCCAAGGAGGTTGACGCCGATGGTCGGTCAACAAAGTTTTGTACAATGCGGATCCGAGCATTAATTATATAGAGTACTTGGATACATAGAGTCATTACATATAATTTGTGATTTTACTATGGATATCGATCCTTATTTCGGCCTCACGTGCCCGCATTAAGGCTCGGGGGCTATTGGGCTTCGGGCTTATTATTTACAAATATTAAAAGGGCACATCGATCCCCTGATCTGGTGTCGCCACCCGACCAGTGTCTCGGGGGCTACTGCATTGACAATCCAAAGCAGAAAATTTAAAGCGCAATATAGTTTTCGTGGAGATTATTATCCTCAGGTTGGTCGGCCGCACCCAACCTGAGTCTCGAGGACTTTGCACACCGCGTTTCTATTCCTAAGTATGCTGCTGAGCTTGGAATTGATCCCAGGCTGATTTTATGAATCGACCTGAGTCCCTGGGGCTACTAGGATCAGCAGTTTGATTTTTTCCTTCAGGTGCATCCCGGATATTATGCCAACGTGCACCCTGAGGGCTACTAGGATCAGCGGTTTGATTTTTTTCCTTCAGGTGCATCCCGGATTGTCGCGACCAGACCCGAATGGATCTAGCGCTCTGTGCTCAGTGTCATCCCTGGATCGAATGTCGACACCACACGATTACTTGAAGGATTTATAGCAGAGTAGCAATCACACACTTATTACATCGTTGTCCACAAGGGAACTTAATAAAATAATATGGCTTAAGGCCATCTAATAATAACAACGGAAGGCTTGGAAAGCGAGTGAGTCCATCAACTCCAGCCGGCATCACCGAGTATAGAACCACAACCTAACATCTTACTCGTAAATGCGAAAAGTCTCGCAACATGAAAAGTTGCAGCCCAAAACGGTCGACACATGGAATATCTTGGCAATGTAACACATAGAGAGCAATGAAGCAATAAGCCTACAATACATGCATATTTGGCTGGTGTTAAGGCTCTAAGTTTACATTTTTGCGAAAAGCCAATTTTTCCCTACATCAAAGGAATAATTTTATTTAACTATCATGGTGGTTGTTAAACATTGAGAATGGTTGACAGCATCCTCAATCCCGATTAAAAAGTACTCATTAAAACCCAATAACTTAATTATTAGAGTAACATGTTGAGATTCACATGATATTCAAGTACTAGATACTCAAAACGTCCATAACCGGGACACGGCTAATCATGATTAGTTTATACACTCTGCAGAGGTTTGCGCACTTTTCCCCACAAGACTCAATCGCCTCCGCTTGGTTCTCGCAGTACATGGTGTTTGAGAAACGGATGACCGAGACATAGTCTTTCAGAAGCGCTAGCACCTTACATGTGGGTAGACCGTACCAACCTACATCCCCTACATCAGCTAGCCTACCCGTAAGAGTTCGCACAACTTAGTCAACTACGCCAGAGCCCATAATTGGCTTGTGGCTGCACGGAAGTTTATAGTTTGAATAATCTTATGATCCCTTAGAGCACGGGTGGCGGTCAGAAGAAATACAGGCAAATCCTCGATAGAAACCAGGTGCCTCAATCCACCCGGATGTGTGTTTAGGTTGCCACCTTAGATAAACCATTAATTATCAATCTCACATCTGTCATGGATATTCACTCACCCAATCCTCGTCTAATAGCATAGCATGGCATAATCAAGCTACCGTTGTAGTAACTCCCAAGGTTTCATAATTATTCAGGTAATAGGTACTAGCTCAATCTTCTTCCCATCCCTCTATTTGATTAGATCCTAATCATGCAAGTGTTTGAGGTTTGATCTAATGCAATAAAGCTGGGTAGTAGAAAAGGTATGATCAAAGTGTTACTTGCCTTGGCCGATGATCCATGAGTCCTAGAGATTGAAATAACAAGCGGCGCACTCGGGTGATCTAACACGGACAAACAACAAGCATACAATAAGTACTCATCTAATGCACAGGAAATCTCGAATAAAAGATCTAACCAGATAGTTCAACTTAAGAACCCTGGTGGCAAAAGAATCGAATCAAATAAAGTATCGAAAGTCGGAACTCGAGAGAGAACGACTCGGTTAAACAAATCTGAAATTAGGTCAAAATTTCATAGTAGCAAAACTCTGTGAAAATAGGTTAGTCGGAACGGCGGTTTCATTCTGAAACTCCGGTAGCTTGAATCACTGATTAGATAAACGAGCAAGAAATAAAACAGTTTTGAAAATCGGATCAGAAATCGAATCTGAAAAATAACGGATTAAATCCGATTTAAAAGAAAACGACGAACGAACTAAATAACGGACGTTCGTTAACAGAACGAATCCAACGGACGCGTTCATTGAAACGAACGGGTCGGTGAACGTTCGTTAATTAAGAAAACCGAAAAAAAATAAAACCAATCTAGGTTTTTAAAAAAAACCGAACTTTGCAAAAAAAACCGGATCGGTTTTTTTTTGAGAAAACCGGATCGGAAATCGGGCGCGGGCGGTGGCTACCTCCGGTCACCGCGGCTCGCTGGTCGGGGTGGTGGCGGCGGGTGGCGAGGGGCTCCGGCGACGGCGGCGTGCTCCCGATTTAGCGACGGCGGGCGGCGTCGGGCGACGGCGGCGGCTTGGCCGGGCTCGGGTGAGGGCGGCGGGCGGGCGATGTGAGAGAGAGAGGGTGGGGCGTCGGGTTATAAAGGGGAGGGGGGCTCGGTTGCTGTGAGGGGCAACGGGTCCGTGAGCCGGACTCGGCGGCGGCCACAGGCGGGCGGCGGAGTCCGCCAAGGGCGCGAGGGAGAGGAGAGGAGGTGGTGGGGCGGCCTGGGCTGGCTGGCCGGGCTGGGCCTGGTCCAGGGCGCGGTTTTTTTTTAAATTAAAAATAAACGAATTAAAAAAAATACCAAATTAATTATAAATTAAATAAAACAAAATTTATCCGACTCCTAAAAATGAGTCGAACAAAATGAACTTTTAAAACTGCAACATGCAAATAAATTTTAAAATGCTCATTTTGCCTAAGCAAAATAAATCTTCAAAACCCAAATTTGATTTATTTAAAATATCTTCGCTTTTTCCTAAATATTGGGAAAGTCATATTATTCCCTCTCTTGAGATTTTATAGGAAAAACTTTATGAAGATAATTAAATAAATCCAGTGATCCTATTTTCCAAAATTTGAGAAATCCCAAATATGAAAATTATGAAACTTCCAACTCTCTCCGAGGGTCCTTGAGTTGCGTGAAATTTTCTAGGATCAGAAAATGCGAGAAAAATATGATATGCATGATGACCTAATGTATAACATTCCAAATTGAAAATTTGGGATGTTACAAACCTACCTCTTAAGATGAATCTCGCCCTCGAGATTCGGGTTGGCTAGAAAATAGGTGAGGGTGGTCCTTGAGCAAAACTTCCTCTCTTTCCCAGGTGGCTTCATCCTCAGTGTGGTGGCTCCACTGAACTTTGCAACACTTGATAACCTTGCTGCGGGTAACTCTGCTGGCATACTCGAGAATCTTAATCGGTCTTTCCTCATATGTCAAATCATCCTTCAACTGAATTGCTTCCAATGGTACTGTGTCTCTTAACGGTACCTCTCGCTATCTCGGGTGACATTTCTTCAATCGAGAAACATGGAATACATCATGAACTCCCCGACAGTCCTTCCGCAATTCCAACTTATAAGCAACTTCTCCCATGCGTTGCAAAATCTTATACGGTCCAACGAAACGGGTGCTAACTTTCCTTTAACTCCAAAACGCTTAACTCCTCAAGCGGGGATACTCGAGATATACTTTGTCTCCAACTTCATACTCAATCGCTGGCGCTTTGAATCGGCATAGCTCTTTGTCCGGACTGGGCTACCTTGAGCCTCATCTCGAATCAACTTAACTTTCTGTTAGGACTCCTTAATCAAATCTGCCCGAACAACCGACGATCTCGGTTTCGTCCCCATAACAATGGTGTCCTGCACCTTCTTCCATACAAAGCCTCGAAAGGTGCCATCTTCAAGCTGGTTTGGTAGCTGTTGTTGTAGGAAAATTCTGCATACGGCAAATTTTCATCCCAGCTAGATCCATAATCTAGGGCACAAGCTCTCAAAGATGTCTTCCAAAATCTGATTGACTCTCGGTCCGTACATCCATCGGTCTGTGGGTGGAAAGCGGTACTGAATTCCAATCGGGTTCCCAATGTTTCGTGTAACCGGTTCCAAAATTTCGAGGTAAACCGGGTTCCTCTATCTCGATACGATGCTCCTCGAACTCCGTGTAAGCACACAATTACGGTCATGTATATCTTTGCCAACTTAGCACTGCTATAGGTAGTCTTGACTGGAAAAAAATGAGCTACCTTTGTTAAACGGTCGACTATAACCCAAATCGAGTAATATCCAGAACGAGTCTTTTGCAATCCTGTTATAAAATCCATGCCTAGTTTATCCCACTTACATTCGGGTATCGGCAATGGTTGTAACAATCCTGCTGGCTTCGATGTTCTCGCCTTTACTTTCTGACATACGTCGCATACTGCTACATACTCCGCAATATCCTTTTTCATTCCGGTCCACCAGAAAGTATTCTTCAAATCCAAATACATCTTGGTATTTCCTGGGTGAATCGAATAGGGTGAATCATGGGCTTCTTGTAAAATCAACTTCTTGATCTCTGGGTCATTGGACACATAAACACGGTCTTCGAACCATAGGGTATCGTGCTCGTCCTCACGAAATCCTTTAGCTTTTCCTTTGCTCATTTTCTCCTTTATAGAGGCAACTTCCTTATCTGCCTTTTGGGCTTCTCTGATTTTGTCCATCAGCGTTGATTGAATCTCCAATGCTGCTACATAGCCTCTCGGTACTATTTCCAAACATAGCCCTCGAAGGTCCTCGGCTAACTCATTGGGTATTCCTCCCATCATTAGGGTATTGACGTGGCTCTTACGGCTCAATGCGTTTGCTACGACATTAGCCTTCCCGGTGATAATGCAATCTCATGTCATAATCCTTGATAAGCTCTAACCATCTCCTTTGTCTGAGATTCAATTCCTTCTGTGTGAAGATGTACTTCAAACTCTTGTGATCCGTATATACTTCACAATGATTTCCAATGAGAAAATGTCTCCACGTCTTCAGGGCATGCACTACGGCTGCTAACTCCAAATCGTGAGTGGCATAATTCAACTCATGGGGCTTAAGTTGTCGTGAAGCATACGAAACAACTCTTCCTTCCTGCATAAGCACTGCTCCAAGTCCTCGACGTGAAGCGTCACAATATACCTCATAATCCTTAGTCCGATCCGCAATATCAAACTGGTGAGGTAACCAATCTTTTCTTCAACTCTGAAAACTTGCCTCACAGTCCTCGGTCCATATGAATTTGTTTTCCTTCTTCAACAATTCTGTCATAGGCTTGGCAATCCTTGAGAAATTCTCAATGAACCTTCGGTAGTATCCTCGCGAGTCCAAGGAAACTCCGAATCTCTCCAACCTGTCGTTGGTGCTTCCCATTTGGTTACGGTCTCAACTTTCGTGGGGTCAATTGCTATCCCTTCTCCGGATATAACATGTGCGAGAAATCCAACTTCCTTTAACCAAAACTCACATTTCTTTGAACTTGGCATACAACCGGTGTTCCCTCAGTTTCTCCAAAACCAATCGCAAATGTTCCTTGTGTTCCTCTTCATTCTTCGAGAAAATCAAAATGTCATCAATGAACACCACGACGAACTTATCCAAAAACTCCATAAACACTTTGTTCATCAGGTTCATGAAATAAGCTGGTGCGTTAGTCAGTCCAAATGACATAACGGTATACTCGTATAGTCCATATCTTGTGGTAAATGTTGTCTTGGGTATGTCCTGCTCCCGAATCTTCAACTGATGGTACCCTGATCGCAAGTCGATCTTGGAAAACACCTTGGCTCCTTGCAAGCGATCAAACAGATCATTTATCATAGGTAGTGGGGTACTTGTTCTTGATTGTTACTTCATTCAATCCACGATAATCAACAACCATTCTTAACGATCCATCCTTCTTCTCCACTAGCAAAACGGGTGATCCCCAAGGTGAAGAGCTTGGGCGAATAAAACCTTTATCCAAAAGTTCCTTAATCTGCTTCTTGATTTCCACCAAATCCTGTGTTGGCATCCTATACGGTCGCTTCGATATAGGGCCTGTTCTCGGCAATTTCGATCAAAAACTCAATGTCTCTATCCGGTGGCATTCACGGCAATTCTTAGGAAATACATCAGGAAAATCCTTCACCACCGGTACTTCTTCTGTACCACTCTGATAAGCAATTAACTTGTGCTCTCCTCGGCTCGTCGTGATACATACTTAATCCTTCTTCCTTCCGGTGTGGTGAGCAAAATTGATCTAGTGGAGCAATCAATGTTTCCTCCATACTTTGATAACCAATCCATTCCTAATATCACATCCAATCCTTGGGATTCCAGAACTATTAGGTCCGAGGGGAAAACATAGTGTCCAATCCTTAATGGCAGTCGATCACACCATTTACTAGCCATGTACTGCTCGGTGAGGTTACTAGCATGGGTGACCTAAGGGCTTGGGTTGGTAACTTGTACTTATCCACAAATCCCCTTGATATGTATGAATGCGATGCACCAAAGATCGAAAAGAACAACCGCAGAAATGACTTAACCAAAAACTTACCGACATCGCATCGGGCTGATCTTCAACCTCCTCCACTTCAATGTGGTTCACCTGTCCTCTATTGAAAGGGTTGGGCTTCTTTCCAGAGCTTCCATTGCCATTTCCATTCTGGCCTTCCGGGCAGTCATTGGCATAATGCCCAGTCTTGCGGCACTTAAAACAAGTAACATGACTCAGGTCTACTTTGGATGGTGTTGACGGGTTGGTGCGATTCTGTCCGTTGTTTCCTCCATTCCCGTTCCCATTCTTGGTGCTGTTATGGTTATGCGAATTTCCTCCTCCATGGGTATGCTGAAACTGAATTCTGATTTAGGGGTATAACGAGGTTTCTATTTGAGCTCGAGTTATACTTCCCTTGCCCATACTTCCTCTTGCGGTTCTCGATTTCTGCCGCTTTCCTTCAATCATGAGGGCTCGGTCTACTAACTCTTGGTAGTTATTGAAGCGGCTACCATCAACGGCATGCTGAACTCATCATTCAGTCCTCCTAGAAACTTCTCCTGCTTAGTTGCATCCGTAGTAACGTCATCCGGGGCATAACGTGCTAGTTTACTAAAGTCATCCACGCATCGCCAACAGTCCTTCCTCCTTGGCGTAAGTTATAAACTCACGCTTCTTCATGGCCATAGCTCCTGCTGAAACATGGGCGGTGAAAAGCTTGCTGAAATTGATCCCATGTGACAGTGTCTCTGTGGTAGGTGGTCGTGAAATTCTCCCACCATCTTTGTTGCGGGTCCTTCAAGGTGATGTGCTGCAAACTTCACTCTTTCACCATCCGTGCATCCTGCGATGGTCGGCTCCCTTCCTATCTTGCGGAGCCACCATCTGCTACAATTGGCTCGGTGCTACCGAATACACCGGTGGGTTTAGTCTAAGGAAACGAGTCGATGATCCGCAGGTGGTGGTGGCGGTGGGTTGTTGTTGTTGTTGTTGCTCGGTTACGCACCGGTGTTTGAATCAGTGGTATTCTGCTGCTGGATCGGTTGGGTGATCTCTGGCGGGAAAACGAATCCGGGTCGCGTCTGGAGGCATCGATGGGTTTAGAAAAGATGAGAATTTAGAATAGAATGAGGTCTAAGGGGAATCACTACCCAAATGCACATGAGCAAATACACACAAAATCACTTCATTCAATCAAACAAAAGCTTACAACGATCTAACTATCGCAAAAGGTGTGTGTACTATAATGTTTACATGGAGGGAATACTACTAATATGTGGGGGACTTCTACTAATTTGAACCGGTGGAAGACTCCATAATGTCTGCTCCAGCTTCGTCTTCAAAGTCGGGTTCACTTGGATCCGAATCGGTGTCGTCGATGTTGATGTAGTCGCTTGGGCAATTGACATACTGGTCTTAATTCATTAGTGCCAACTTCTTCTTGAGTTCTTCAATCTCGTACTTAAGATCGTTATTGTGTCTCGCTAGAGCTACGATCTCGCCCATATAGTCCTTGCGAGTTGTCTTTAGTTCTTCTTCAAGCTCGATGATTCTTCCTTTTGCATTACGCAACTCCAACATATCATTGCACATCTGGTTCTCCTGGCGTCGAATGTGCTGGTTTAACTCCTGGATAAATGCTGCAATGGATCTATCCTTCTTAGTGTTGACGACTTCCCATTTGTCATCTCGGCGTCCGCAAATCTGGTAGATTGTGTCCTTGAGGTCTTCTTGATAAACTTCTCCAATGCGTCCCATGGTGATGTGAGCTGCCATGCTCCTTCCTGCACTCCAAGTTGGTGCAATCAAAACACTATCTATTGGCTTGGTGATTGGGGCGAATGTCCTTCTCGAACGTGAGCGTGAATCTTCCAGTAGCTCCTCTTGAGCAGAGTGGCGTTGAAAGTTCGGTGAAACTTGGTAATCCAATGTTTAGGTACTTGGTAACTTCCTTCAAGTGAAATCCAAAAGGTGTGCCTTCATCCGGTTGGGTGTACTTGATCTTCGCGTCCGTCATCCTAAAGAGAGTAGAAAAGATGAGGAGTTAGAAAATGAGAAGAGAGTAGTGATCTATGGCTTTATCTTAGTGGTCGTGTCCTATAGTCAGCGTGTGCTCGATACCATTCTCTCGTCGCGACTGCATTCGAATGGATCTAGCGCCTGCGTGCTCGATGTCATCCTCGGATCAAGAATCGACACCACACAAGATTTCAAGGATTTATAGCAGAGTAGCAATCACACACTTATTACATCGTTGTCCACAAGGGAACTTAATAAAATAATATGGCTTAAGGCCATCTAATAATAACAATGAAGGCTTGGAAAACGAGTGAGTCCATCAACTCCAAATGACATCACCGAGTATAGAACCACAACCTAACATCTTACTCGTCAAATGCGAAAAGTCTGCAACATGAAAAGTTGCAGCCAAACGGTCAAGACATGGAATATCGGGCAATGTAACACATAGAGAGCAATGAAGCAATAAGCCTACACTACATGCATATTTGGTGGTGGTAAGGCTCTACGGTTACATTTTTGCGAAAAAGCCAATTTTTCCCTACATCAAAGGAATAATTTTATTTAACTATCATGGTGGTTGTTAAACATTGAGAATGGTTGACAGCATCCTCAATCCCAATTAAAAAGTACTCATTAAAACCCAATAACTTAATTATTAGAGTAACATGTTGAGATTCACATGATATTCAAGTACTAGATACTCAAAACGTCCATAACCGGGGACACGGCTAATCATGATTAGTTTATACACTCTGCAGAGGTTTGCGCACTTTTCCCATTAAGACTCGATCGCCTCCGCTTGGTTCTCGCAGACATGGTGTTTGAGAAGCGGATGACCGAGACATAGTCTTTCGGAAGCGCTTAGCACCTTACATGTGGGTAGACCGTACCAACCTACATCCCCTACATCGCCTAGCCTACCCGTAAGAGTTCGCACAACTTAGTCAACTACGCCAGAGCCCATAATTGGCTTGTGGCTGCACACGGAAGTTTCTAGTTTGAATAATCTTATGATCCCTTAGAGCCCGGGTGGCGGTCCAAGAAATACAGTGCAAATCCTCGATAGAAACCAGGTGCCTCAATCCACCCAGATGTGTGTTTAGGTTGCCACCTTAGATAAACCATTAATTATCAATCTCACATCTGTCATGGATATTCACTCACCCAATCCACGTCCTACTAGCATAGCATGGCATAATCAAGCAAACGTAGAAGTAACTCCCAAGGTTTCATAAGTATACAGTGTAATAGGTACTACCTCAATCTACTTCCCATCCCACAATTTGATTAGATCCTAATCATGCAAGTGTTTGAGGTTTGATCTAATGCAATAAAACCGGGTAGTAGAAAAGGTATGATCAAAGTGTTACTTGCCTTGTCGATGATCCGCGAGTCCTAGAGATTCAAATAACAAGCCACAGACCGGGTGATCTAACGCAGACAAACAACAAGCATACAATAAGTACTCATCTAATGCACAGGAAATCTCGAATAAAAGATCTAACCAGATAGTTCAACTTAACAACCCCGTGGCAAAAGAATCGAATCAAATAAAGTATCGAAAGTCGGAACTCGAGAGAACGACTCGGTTAAACAAATCTGAAATTAGGTCAAAATTTCATAGTAGCAAAACTCTGTGAAAATAGGTTAGTCGAACGGCGGTTTCATATTTAAACTCCAGCGCGCTTGAATCACCCGATTCCGATAAACGAGCAAGAAATAAAACAGTTTTGAAAATCGGATCGTAAATCGAATCAAAAATAACGGATTAAATCCGATTTAAAAGAAAACGAACGAACTAAATAACGGACGTTCGTTAATGTAACGAATCCAACGGACGCGTTCATTGAAACGAACGGGTCGGTGAACTTACGTTAATTAAGAAAACCCAAAAAAAAAAATAAAACCAATCTAGTTTTTTTTTAAAAAACCGAACTTTGCAAAAAAACCGGATCGGGTTTTTTTTTTGAGAAAACCGGATCGGAAATCGGGCGCGGGCGGTGGCTACCTCCGGCGGTCACGGCTCCGGGGTCTCCTGCTGGTCAAGGGTCGGTGGGTGGCGGGTCGGCGAGGGCTCGGGCGACGGCGTGCTCGGCTGACGAGGGCGACGGCATGGCTCCTGGCTCGGGTGAGGCGGCGGGCAAGGGGCGATGTGAGAGAGAGAGAGGGGGTGGGGGCCGGGTTATAAAGGGGAGGGGGCTCCCAGTGGGAGGGGCAATGAGGTCCAGTGAGCCGGACTCGGCGGCGGCGGCACAGGCGGCGGGAGTCCGCCAAGGGCGAGGAGAGGAGAGGAGGTGGGCGGCTGGGCACTGGGCTGGCTGGCCGGGCCGGGCCTCGTCCAGTGGGCGCGTTTTTTTAAAATTAAAACTAAACGAATTAAAAAAATACCAAATGAATTCCAAATTAAATAAAACAAATTTTCTCCGACTCCTAAAAATGAGTCGAACAAAATGAACTTTTAAAAACTGCAACTTGCAAATAAATTTTAAAATGCTCATTTTTGCCTAAGCAAAATAAATCTTCAAAACCCAAATTTGATTTATTTAAAATATCTTTGTTTTTTCCTAAATATTGGGAAAGTCATATTATTCCCTCTCTTGAGATTTTATAGGAAAAACTTTATGAAGATAATTAAATAAATCCAATGATCCTATTTTCCAAAATTTGAGAAATCCCAAATATGAAAATTATGAAACTTCCAACTCTCTCCGAGGGTCCTTGAGTTGCGTGAAATTTTCTAGGATCAGAAAATGCGAGAAAAATATGATATGCATGATGACCTAATGTATAACATTCCAAATTGAAAATTTGGGATGTTACACGGATATTAGGCCAACGCGCACCTTGAGGGCTACTGGCTATACATCTCGGCAGAGATTACATTGCATAATTCGGAATCAAATTCATAAAAATCAGCCCATGGCCGAGGTGGTGCACCACCTCGGATACAGTCCGGCGTTGGTGCTCGATTACAATAGACACCCCAGAAGCAGTCCGGCATAAAGCTCGGACGCCAGTGGCTGGCTCCGTAGAGGGCATTTCCGGCATTAAGCTCGGCTAAACTCCTTCAACTTTTTTGAACCAAGGTGATCTATGACACCTCGAATATAGTCCGGCGTTGGAGCTCGGATCTGATCGGCGTTGGAGCTTGGACATAGTCCGGCGTTGGAACTTCGGATATGATCCGACGTTGGAGCTTGGACATAGTCCGGCGTTGGAGCTCGGATACATTCGGCGTTGGAGCTCTAAGCGGTCCGGCGTTGGTGCTCGGCTGCTAAAGATACCTCGAATACATTCGGCGTTGGAGCTCGGACGAAGAGGACGTTGCCGCTCGGGAACAACTTCAAACCCGAGGCGTGGCATAAATATAACAAGGCATTGATAAAGGCCGAAAACTTAAAGGGGCTCCTCGGATACCCGACGTGTAAACTCTTCGGATTCACTTTGGCCATCCTCAAGATCGAAGATGGGAAGATTTGTTGAACCAGTTTTCAAGACCAGCGACCGAAGGTGAAGAACAGTTCGGAAGAATCGAGGAGCTGCTCCCAACTTGAAGACCGGTTCAGGGGCTATCGACGGTGTCCTAGACTAGGGGTACTCACCACATCGCCTCCCGATCAGTTAGATTGGGCCGAGGACCCCCATGGCCGCATACTGTGGGCGATTCGGACAACCCCGCCAGACACAGAAGACTCCACAAGACTTGGCGGCCAAGACAAGGACTCTCCTAAACCCTAGGCCTCCGGTGTCTTATATAAACCGAGGCCAGGCTAGTCAATAGACAATCGGAGATTCATTACTACAATCTCGTGGTAGACACATGTACTATGTACTACACCCATATGAATACAATCAAAAGCAGCATGTAGGGTATTATCTCATCAAGAGAGCCCGAAGCTGGGTAAAACCCCGTGTCCATGTTACCATCGCTCCAAGACGCCTAGCTTAGGACTCCTACTACAAGATATGCCGGATTTGACACCGACACTCGTGGCGGCGGAGTTTCTTCCCGAAAGCTTGCTTATGATTTTTTCTCGGACAAAAGACTTCATATAGCAGAAGATGGGCATCAGAGGCCTGCTAGGGGGGCCACGAGGTGGGGGGCACGCCCAGGGGGGTAGGGCGCGCCTCCCACCCTCGTGGCCAGGGTGTGGCCCCCCTTTGGTAGTTTCTTCGCTCAGTATTTTTTATTAATTCCAAAAATGACTTCCGTGAAGTTTCAGGACTTTTGGAGCTGTGCAAAATAGGTCTCTAATATTTGCTCCTTTTCCAGCCTAGAATCCCAGCTACCGACATTCTCCCTCTTCATGTAAACCATGTAAAATAAGAGAGAATAGGCATAAGTATTGTGACATAACGTGTAATAACAGCCTATAATGCAATAAATATCGATATAAAAGCATGATGCAAAATGGACGTATCAGTTATCCGCGGCAGTGGGGGAGGAAGCTGGTGGAGGCGACTCGCTCTCCATCATGTTCGGACCCATCGAATTCCCGGAAGAGGAGGATCGCTGGGGGGCGACCTTAATCAGACTACAACATACAATTTCAATGCATTACAACTATAAGCCAGAAAAGCCGGACATATATATACCTTTGAGTACTTACGATCCGGCCAGGGGCTTCGACCTGGGGCGCCACTCGTCGGCCTCTGACTCAGATTCATCCGTAAGGGAGGTTTTCCCTTTCTTGGACACCTCCGCCTCTAGATCAGCGGAGGCGGCCCTTTTCTTTTTCTCCCCTTTAGGGGGGGGGGATTCCTCTCTTCCTCCTCCTCTTCCTCTTCGTCAGGGGAGGAGAGGGTTCCGGTGTCCTCGGACACCACGTGCGAGGCAACCTTACGGCAGAGGCCGCTCTTGGCCTCCTTGCCCTTCTTCTTGGCCTTCTTTTACGGCGCTGATGCAGTACGCCGGACCAAAGATCCTCGTCAATAGAGGAATAGCTGAGTCTTCGGGCAGCGGAGCCGGACAGTGAATCCGTTCCGCTTTCTTCTTCCAGCCCTGCAAAAAAATGGAGAATTTAGTGTGCTCCTTGGACTCACAAAGTAAGGTTATCAAAGAACTTACGGGGGTCGCAGCATGGGTGTTGTCGTAACCGAGATCTTCGGTTGTCTCCGGCCACGATTTCTGGGTCTTGAACAACAACTTCCACATGTCTTCGTGCTTCGTGCCGAAGAACCGCTGCAAGTGTTCGTGGACCGGCCGGGTCGAACTCCCACATGAACTCTTGACACGCTTGGCAGGGAAGAATTCGGCGGAAGAGCATCACCTGGATCACGCTTGCGAGGCTGGTATTCTTGTCTACCACGCTCTTGATATGATTCTACATCGTCATCACCTCGTCAGACAACGCCCAGTCCAGGCCCTTGTTGAGCCAAGATGTCAGCCGCATTGGGGGCCCAGACTTGAATTCGGGGGGGGGGGGGGGGGAGGAAGAATCACGAGGTTCCGTGACGTAGAACCACTTCTGCTGCCATCCCTTCACGGTCTCCACGAAGGTGCCCTTGGGCCAGGTGACGTTGGGGAGCTTGCTTACCATTGCGCCCCCGCAGTCCACGTGCTGACCCTCCACTACTTTAGGCTTCACGTTGAAGACCTTGAGCCATAGGCCAAAGTGGGGGGATATACGGAGGAATGCTTCGCATACGACGATAAACACCGAAATGTTGAGGAAGGAATTTCGGGCTAGATCATGGAAATCTAACCCGTAGTAAAACATGAGGCCGCAGACAAAGGATGAAGGGGAAACCCCAGTCCGCGAAGGAAGTGAGGGATAAACACTACCCTCTCACCGGGCTTTGGTGTGGGGATGATCTGCTTTTTGGCCGGGAGCCGGTGGGCGATCTCCTTGGCCAGGTACCCCGCTTCCCGGAGTTCTTTGATGTTTCTCTCAGAATGGAGGAAGCCATCCACTTGCTCGTGCTCGAGCGGACATGGCTGGAGTACTACGGGATGGAGAGAATTGAAGCTTGAGTGCTGTAGCTTGAGGGCGGATGGGCTGAGGAAGAGGAAGGCGTGGGGTAAAAAGGGGGAATCTTATCTCCTTATAAGGGCAGTGAATATCATGCGTCCCGCCACGAGCCTTAAAGCTCGCCTATTTCCAAGGGGTCGTCCGAAATGGCACGGTTGGGTTTCCTAAACCCGTATTGATGAGAATCTCGTAATAAGGGGGCACAATCTCTGCTTTGGCAAGACGTGTCGTCGGTGGTTGGGTCTCGAAACGCGAAACAGGAGGCCAGAAAACGGTCTAAAATAATAAAGTGGCCGGACGTAATGTCTCGCCGGTAAAATCGTCAGAGGACAGAACTTATTTTGTATTTTGCCCTTGTGATTCGAAGTTGCGACTATTGTACAGAGCTGAATATAATGCTGGTGGTCAACTACTTTGAAGTGTTCGGAGGAGGAACCCGCCTTGCAACGCCGAAGACAATCTGCGCGCTGGACACATCGTCATTGAAGCCTGGTTCAGGGGCTACTGAGGGAGTCCTGGATTATGGGGTCCTCAGATGTCCGGGCTATTTGACGTGAAATTTGACGGATGGTAGTGAAGATACAAGACCGGAGGCCGTCCCCCGTGTCCGGATGGGACTCTCCTTGGCGTGGAAGGCAAGCTTGGCGTGCGGATATGAAGATTCCTTTCTATGTAAACCGACCCTGTACAACCCTAGCCCCCTCCGGTGTCTATATAAACCGGAGGGTTTAGTCCGTAGAGGCAATGATAATCATACAGGCTAGACATCTAGAGTTTAGTCATTACAATCTCGTGGTAGATCAACTCTTGTAACCCCTGTACTCATCAAAGTCAATCAAGCAGGAAGTAGGGTATTACCTCCATCAAGAGGGCCCGAACCTGGGTAAACATCGTTCCCCTGCCTCCTGTTACCTTCGATCCTTAGACGCACAGTTTGAGACCCCCTACCCGAGATCTGCCGGTTTTGACACCGACACCCATCTCACGTGATGATCGGACATGGGTTAGTTGATTTGGATCATGTATCACTTAGATAACTCGAGGGATGCTAATTTAAGTGGGAGTTCATTAGTAATTTGATTAACTGAACTTAATTTATCATGAACATAGTAAAAATGTATTTGCAAATTATGTCATAGATCAATAGCTCGTGATGTAGCTTCCCCATTTTTTATATACGTTCCTAGAGAAAACTAAGTTGAAAGATGATGGTAGCAATAATGCGGACTGAGTCCGTGATGAGGATTATCCTTATTGCTGCACAGAAGAATTATGTACTTGATGCATCGCTAGATGACAAACCTGCAGCAGGAGCTGATGCAGATGTTATGATCGTTTGACATGCTCGATCTGATGACTACTTGATAGTTTAGTGCGCCATGCTTTACGGCTTAGAATTGGGGCTCCAAAGACATTTTGAACGCCAAGGGACATATGAGATGGTCCAAGAGCTGAAATTGGTATTTCAGGCTCATGCCCGTGTTGAGAGGTATGAGACCTCTAACAAGTACTTTGCCTACAAGATGGAGGAGAACAAGTAAGCCAGTGAGCATGTGCTTAGAATGTCTGAGTACTAGAATCGCTTGAGACATCGAAATGGAAAACTGGACCGGTCGAAGAATGTGGTGCCCACAATGAACGATGGAACCAGAAAGAAAAAAAAGGTATTTAATGGGCCAAGCCCAGGAAGGAGGGGGAGGGTGAGGGGTGTGTGTCGGTTTGCCCAAACACCTATAACTGACACATAAGGTGCTGAATAGGGTTTGATTCCTTATAGCTTATTCAGTACGCATGACTGAGTCATGGACAGCCGGAGCTGACACTCGTGAGCGTCAATCAGACGTGCTTTCCGCACAGGGTGAGATCTTATTGGGCCAGCCCATTCGGTAGCGTTCACATAGAGTCGCTACTAAAATCCAAAAAAATAGGCACTCTCTCAGAATCGAACATAGAGTCGCTACTAATAGAATCAAACTAGGTGATATAAGACATTGAACACTGTTTTATATACGCTGAACAAATATTTAAGTATACGTTGAACAGTTTTTTGATATACACTGAACTATTTTTAAGCAGACAATGGAATCTTTTGTGATATACGCTGAACAATATTTAAATACACATTGAACATTTTTGTGATATACGCCGAACAAATTTTGCATTTTGATTTTTCTTTAAAAAGTGAACATAATTTGAAAACCATGAACAATTTTGAAATCATAAACAAAATTTGGAAATTCTAACATTTTTAAAACAAAAGATAAAAATTATATTAAAAAATGGTAGAATAAAGAAACGAGAAAAAGAAAAGATATAGAATCGGAAACAGAAACAAAAAAGGAAAAAAGAAATCCCAGAAAACCGGCAAAAGGATAAAGGAAAAAAAACGGTCGACCGTTTTCACACTAGAACTGGGCCGGCCTCGCACCTCTTTCGCGCTAGAACTGGGCCAGCCCGTTTCCTGGTGCTCGCTCGCGCGCATCAAACAGGGTTCGCCGGCCGCCAGCCGTGCCGTTTGCTTCCTTGGCAAGTTGGGATCGGCTCAGTTAAAAAAAGAAGAAGTTGGGCTCGGCTCAATTTCTTGCTGGGCGTTGCAAAAGTTTCGGACTGAACAGCCCAAGATGATCGGACTGAACAGCCCAAGATGATCACATGGCCCATGAACCCAAACAAAACCCTAGCCAATCCGGCCGGCATAAATACAGAGGCACGCACAGCTGAATTCCTCACAGCAGCGCCGCCACAGGTAAGATCTGAGTTGTTCAGTTTTTGGTTGTGTGGCTCAATTCGTATCTCACTCGACCCCCTTGATGAGTCGATCCCTCAGTATAATTTCTCCGGGGCTCGAATTTTCCAAAGGGGCCAGACTGTATGGGGATCTTGAGTCGCTTCGCCTACTGTTTATCGTGAGGCGCAGCGAATAACATTCTCCAAAATTGCCCCACCGATCATCCCATCCCATACTTATGGTTTTTGATCTATTAGTTTGCTTGTTTCTTATTTTGGCGGACCAGTTCTGTTAGCCCAGTGATGGCACATCTTTGAGACCTGAGAATTTTCTTCCTTGATTAAAATCATAAGCATAATCGCTGAGGGCTACAGATTCGATCGCTTTGTTTCCTTTCTTTTGATTACCCTAATCTGCATGAATGAAGATATGCACTGGGCTCCGAGCAGCCAACATGTCTGCGTTCTGATGGAGATGCGTTTGCCTAGAAAGCATTGTCTGACAGCTCTTTTCAAACATTATCATTTATATTTTCTCAACTATCCAGGGCTGCATTGTACCAAGGCCTGGGTTCTTTGTATCCTCGTCTTGCTCGCCAGATTCGGCTGTAGTCAAAACAATCATGGAAGGAAATCTGGTCGGCCTGCCCGTCTCAATGGGCAACCCGCTTACCAACCTTCCTATATCTCAGTCTTTTAAGATTATGCGAGTGGGCAGTGGAGGGGAGTGGTGCAATCCATTCCTAAGCAGGCTCTCTCGTACAATAAGACCTGACTGTCTTCCTCCGTTTGTGTTTTGTAATGAATCTGCGTCTCCTTTTGGTTGTTTCAAATCCCGGTAGGAAGATCGTCCGGTGGTTCATCATCCAGGCAGCCTGTTGCCAAAGTCTCAGGCTGCGTCACTGATGTATACATTTCTCTTTCTTGGGGCAACAAATCGCTCAACGAGAAACCGGATACAAACTTATCTGTATTTAAACTTATCTAAAATTGACCAATTGAAGTTGGAGGATCATCCAAAGAGGCTTTTAGTCCCGAGGTTACTCATCCATGATTTTAGGAAGGAAAACATATTTTAGGAAACAAATTCTAAATTTGAACAGAAAATAATCAATCTGGCGAAATAAGAATCCGCACCCATGCTGTTTGTTTGCTTATTAGGCAAACAGTGCATCCAATGTACCAAAAATTGCAAACAAATAAAGTTATTTTTACACCCAAAAAATAGTTATTATTCATTTGCAATGCATCAAAACTATGCTTCCGTTGACTATTCTTTGTGCTTTAGACTGAAAATTAACATGCTCGTATAACATGTTTCCAACGATGGAGTTATTGTCAAAATCATAGTGCTTCATCCCAATATTTTGTTTCCTAGTGCAACCTAAATATTTGGTCCATTCTGGTTGCCAAAATTTTGCTTCCACATCGACATAAAATAACATGATTCATATCATACGATATGTATTCACAATAATACTCCACTCTCTGTGTGCTTCCTTACGTGGTTTATACTTTATATATTGAACAAGCCAGCAGCCGCTGTGGACCGAATTCGTCGTGATTGAATTCAAAGCATGTGCGTCCAATGAAACAAGAAAGCAAGTTGTGTGAGGTGAGAAAAAATGTAATTGAAGCAAGCATCCATGAAGCATGAAACAAGTTTTATAAAGCAGAAAAACACATGTAACTTAGTCATTTTATAAAGCAGAAAAACACATGTAACTTAGTCACACTGAGAAAATGTTCCATGCCAGTGGATGATTGCTTTGATCTAGTCATAATTTTTGTACAATATGTCAGTGTATATTGTTTGCTACGCATAGAGACAATACAACGACCAAAAAATTGTGTCAAGTGTAACATGGAATTGCCCCCAACCAAAAATATATTGTTGTTTCCATCAATCAGACATTGCTTTTAGAGATATTAGAATCTGCTTTTGAAAAAATAATATAATTTGCATCCAAAGAAATCAAAAATTTCTTAAACTTGAGCCAGATGCTAGCGTCTCTTTTGTGGATAATCACTAGCCTCTAAATCTTGTCCACCCACAATCTCCTCGCAGGGCATGGTAAGGCCATTGGCTCATTTGTGTCTTCCACAACACCTTAGGGTGCGGCGCTGAGCATAACTCACAGATGGTTCGATTACCTACATTCCAAAAAGTTTATACAATTTGGTTGAACTTTGAAAGGAAATCACCTACAATGAAGACACAGATTGTGAGCTGGATGTATAGAAGCAAAGCACCGTCAATGAAGACAAAGATGTGGTACTATATGGGTGCATGAACTTTTTCTACGGTTATAAGTAGGAGAAGCAGAAAAATGAAGAATTTAGTAGCAGCAAATGAGTTGTCATATTTGAAGTTCGAGTTGCTGGTTAGATGAAAATATGCTATATACAAGATATATAAAGATCTGTATACAAATTGGGAACAGATCTAAACTTGGATGGAAGCATGAAAAATTAAAATCTTGTCAAAAACTAATACTATCACTTAGATTGCGAATCATAGTATTACGCTGATCTGTAATTCTTCATAAGAAATTCACCAAAATTGCTAGATTAAATAGTGGTCCACTATAAATCAGATATAACAGATTCACTCAAAAAAATTTATCGAAGCCAGCATTGCATCCATAGTAGCAAATCAAATCAACCGATTAAAAAGGAATCAAACATGAGATGAATCAAACCTAGTTTGGTTGAGTACTTCCAGGGGCGATGGCTAGGATGCGTGTGCAACTTCTTTGCAGTTTTGAAACGACACTGTTGTGGGGCGGCGACGGGGGTTGGTGAGAGTAGTGTTTTGGCGAAGTAGACGGGAGCGGGACGCAGCACCGGCGACGTGGAGCAGCTATAGCCTTGGTGCGGAGCTGGTCGTGGAAGAGGTAGCCGTCGCGGAGCTGTGTTGCGGAGCAGGTCGTGGCGAAGGTAGCCGTTGCCGTGAGCAGGGACCTTAGCCAGCTCGGGACTGGATCGGCTCACCTGTGAGATGCGAGACCGGGTGGGGTTCGTAATGGGCTCCAGCTATCTTGAGGGAAACTTCGAATACCCCGAGCTGAGCGGCGGACCAGCAAGAGCTGTTCCGCATACGGCCGGGGCGCATTGCCGACCCCCATCCGCTTCCCTCCCGGCAATTTCAAGCACTCTTTGACTCTCTTTTCAAAGTCCTTTTCATCTTTCCCTCGCGGTACTTGTTCGCTATCGGTCTCGCTTTGTATTTAGCCTTGAATGAGTCTACCGCCCGATTTGCATTCCCAAACAACTTGGGCTTCGTTGTGGCGCCTCGTGGGGCGGCAGGTCCGGCCGACGGGCTCTCGCCTCAGACGCCCCTTTCCGAGGGACTTGGGCCTCTGTCAGCCGAGGACGCCTCTCGAGACTACAATTCAGACGCAAGACATTGCCGATTCTCAAGCTCCGGTTTGCTCGCCGTTACTTAGGGAATCCTTGTAAGTTTTCTCCTCCGCTTATTTATATGCTTAAACTTCGTGGGTAGTCCCTTTGACACGTTGTGATCGAGCGGCGCTTCCGTTCTTTGGGTCGTTCTGAGGCCATAATGTCGGCTGCGCGTCGGATGCACTGCGTTGATAAAAGCGAGAACGGCCATAATGTAGCAACGATCTTCGTAATGGGCGCGGCCGACAACAGTCCACACCCCGAGCTGAGCGGCGGACCAGCAAGAGCCGTTCCGCATACGGCCGGGGCGCATCGCCGACCCCCATCCGCTTCCCTCCCAGCAATTTCAAGCACTCTTTGACTCTCTTTTCGAAGTCCTTTTCATCTTTCCCTCGCGGTACACTACAACAAATGTGTTAATACATGACGGATTTCTGGTGACGTTCTGAGAAACCGTCATGATCAATGACGGATTTGTCTAGTTCATCATACAGTCCGTCACGGATGAATGAGGTGAGAACAGGGCCAACAACAATAGCGCTCTTATGATGGACCGTAACAGATACCGTCATGAATCAGCCAGCAGTACACTAAACAGACCGTAATGGGTGACTCATGCTGATGTGCCTCGCGTGTCCGACCCACATATCTCAGGCTTATTTCTTTTTAGTTGTTCGAACCATCACGGACGGCCTTCTGGTGCTCTTTTTAAGGAAAAGTGGATTGCTCCTACTGCGTGTCCCAACGTTGCTTGTTTTTAGGTGAAAAAAGGACTGCTTCTGCTGTGTGGTCCCGACGTTGGGCTGTTCTAGGTGACGGGCCATTTTTTTTAGGAAAATTGAATGTTGCTGCTGCGTGTCCCGGCGTTGCTGCTGCTGCGTATGGACCACGTGGGGCTGCTCTAGGTCTATTTTTAGGAATATTTTTTACATAGAGAACTGTATGGTTTCTTTAAATCTTCAAATTTAAAAAGGAGAAGCTGCCAGAGGAGTCGAACTACGGACCTCAGACTTATATAACTAGGTTGCTACGCCTTTTTATGTTCTTTCATAAAACGAGCCAAGTTTGTTAAGAATTAAAAAATGAGATTGAACTGGGATTCGAACCACGTACCACTAAGGTCTACGTTCCAACGTATGTAAAAAACAAACTCAACAAGCCAAGTTTTTACATACAACGAGCCATTTTTTTTGTTTTTATAATACTTTCCACGCGTAGCCAACAATATGATTTTTCTTTTGCGAAAAGACAACAATAGTTATGTACTGTATAACTTAACGTCAATGTATAGCAAACATTTGCAAAATCTCCTAAAAATTTGTGTCCATCTTATGAATCAATAACATTGTTCGATGCCCACATAAATTCATTTAAACTACAAAAATAGTTAAATTGTCTCTAAAATCATTCAAACTTGTACATGTGAAAATTTTATAGGGTATGTCACATGTTTTAATTAAAAAAAAAGAGCAACGTAAAAGTGGAACACAAACCCGAGACATGAATTTTAACCGATTAGTACCTTCCCACTTGGCAACTATATTGTTATGTTATGAATGGACTTTTTTCATTAGTAAACTATATACAGCCACACTTCTAAGGCTGCGGGTCGAACCAGCCACACTTCAAAATTTCTATCCGACGTGGTACTATTTTTTGGAAGGTCCTTTGTGTCGTCGCTCTGTGCGAGAGATTATTATCATTTCCAACAGCGGAGCTGCAATGGGCCAGTCCATTAGCGTGCACCAATAAAAACATCTCAAGGAATGGAAGTAAACCGTGCCGTGAGCGCCGATTTGGTCGGTCCGTCGTATGTTGGAATGCAAGGTGTTCCTGATTAAAAAACTCTCAAGAAATAAAAGTGTGAAGCGAGTATTCAAACCAGGGACCTCCCTGTGGAAAGCACATCATGCTAACCCGTGCCTACATAAGCAGAGCCATATCTTAAAAACCAACCAACTACAGTGCCGAATCCGAAAACTACCGTGAATCATTGTTTAGGAAAACATGGAAACAATTTAGAACATGAATATTTTGCAAAGTCGTGACAAAAAAATTGAAACTTTTTACAGAATCATGAACATTAAAAAAAAACCATTCTTAGAAATTTAGAATTTTTTTGAAACATGAATTTTTTTGAAACACGACGGCCACCGGGGGCACCTAGTGCCCCCGGGCTTTGGCCGCCGGCACGGCCGACAACAGTCCACACCCCGAGCCAAGCGGCGGACCAGCAAGAGCCGTTCCGCGCTCTGACGGCGCATCGCCGGCCCCATCCGCTTCCATCCGGCAATTTCAATCACTCTTAGACAATCTTTTCAAAGTCCTATTCATCTTTCCCTCTCGGTACTAGTTCGCTATCGGTCTCTCGAATATATTTAGCATTTAACGGAGTCAAAAGCCCGATTTGGGCTTCATTCACAAACAAACCGACTTCGTTGTGGCGCCTCGTGGGCGGCAGGTCCGGGCAGACGGGGCTCTCACCTCCCAGCGCCCCTTTCCGAGGACTTAGGGCCCGATCCGTCGGCGAGGGCGCCTCTCAGGACTACAATGACGGCCTGGTGCCCGATTCTTAAGCCGGGCCGCTCCGGTTCGCTTCGCCGTTACTAGGGAATCCTTGTAAGTTTTTCTCCTCCGCTTATTTATATGCTTAAACTTCGTGAGTAGTCCCTTTGACACAGGTCATGATCGAGCGGCGTCGCCGTTCTTTGCGGGTCGTTACGAGGCCATAATGTCGGCTGCGCGTCGGATGCACTGCATTGATAAAAGCAAGGACGCCCACCATGCGCTGTGTCCGGCGCGGTACACCGGCAGCGAGAACGGCCATAATGTAGCAACGATCTTCGTAATGGGCGCGGCCGACAACAGTCCACACCCCGAGCTGAGCGGCGGACCAAAGAAGAGCCGTTCAAGATCTGGCCGGGGCGCATCGCCGACCCCATCCACTTCCCTTCCGCAATTTCAAGCACTCTTTGGCTCTCTTTTCAAAGTCCTTTTCATCTTTCCCTCGCGGTACTTGTTCGCTATCGGTCTCTCGCCTGTATTTAGCCTTGGACGGAGTCTACCGCCCGATTTGGGCTGCATTCCCAAACAACCCGACTTGTTGACGCTGCCTCGTGGGGCGACAGGGTCCGGGCCGGACGGGGCTCTCACCCTCCCAGGCGCCCCTTTCCAGGGGACTTGGGCCCGGTCCGTCGCTGAGGACGCCTCTCCATGCTACAATTCGGACGACACAGCTGCCCGATTCTCATTTGGGCTGCTCCGGTTCGCTTCGCCGTTACTAGGGGAATCCTTGTAAATTTCTTCTCCTCCGCTTATTTATATGCTTAAACTCAGCGGGTAGTCCCGCTGACACAGGGTCACGCAGTCGAGCGGCGCTTCGTTCTGGGTCGCTCGAGGCCATAATGTCGGCTGCGCGTCGGATGCATCAAGGTCGATAAGCGAGGACGCCCACCATGCGCCGTGGTCCGCGGTACACCGGCAGCCGATATTCAGTCCACCGCCTTGCGAGACGAGGGACGGATGCCGCATCCGAATCCCGATGAGGGTGGTTGGGATCGTGTTTTCGCGTGACGCCTAGCGTGCCCTCGGCCGAGTGGCCTCGGGCGCAACTTGCGTTCAAAGACTCGATGGTTCGCGGGATTCTGCAATTCACACCAGGTATCGCATTCCGCTACGTTCTTCATCGATGCAAGAGCCGAGATATCCGTTGCGGAGAGTCGTGTGGATTAAATAGCTTTGCAACACAAGGGACGGCTAGCAAGCTAGCCATGCCCCCGAGTTAGGCACAATGTTCCTTGACGCCTTCGGTGC